>APFE030015214.1:3336-18796 GCA_000404065.3 Pinus taeda | reverse complement strand
AGCGGCGAACCCTTCACCCACATCTGTGAGTGGAAAAGACGTTCCCCCTCCTCTGGATCTTCGGGCTCATTCTTCTAGATCTTGGTGGTGGCAACAGTGACGCTGGGCTCTGCATCAATGATTTGCTTCCCTTTGCCATTCCCCTTGTCAGGTTTTGACTCAAGGTCAGAACATGCATTTGATTCTGAAGCCTTCAACTCGACCACCAGTGACTGCTTGGTCCAACACTCATTTATGTTATGAGTGGGACTCTTGTGGAACTCACACCACTTTCCTGTGTCATTATTTGACTTTGTGGTGTTGTTCTTTTCTTGCAGCTTCGAAAGGTTGTCTTGGGTCACCCCGCCTTGGCTTTGTCCTTTGGTCTTCAGATTTGCAGATCCAAAGTCTTGCTTCTTCTGTTTGAACTTTTGCTCAATTTTGACAGTGTATCGATATGTCATGCCAAGTGAGAAGATGTTCAAGAACTCCATCTCTTCCTGGATGTATCTTTGTAGGCAGTCGCGGTATTTGAGTACCAAATGCAGCTCAAAGTCCTTGATACCCAACTGTGTGCGAAGGGTATGAAACATGTTTGTGAACTCTGGCACATCTTGGTCTCCTCCCTGTCACAGTGTGGTCCATTTGATGTATTTGTCCTCATATCTTTTGACCGAGTAGTACTGCTCCTTGATGGCATCCCAGAATGAATCCCAAGTGGGTGCAACTAAAAAAAGTGAGCCTGTACCTTCATTCTTCTGCTCGCAGTAGGTTTCCCACCAATCCTTGACGTGGGGGGCTGCTTTGAGAAGAGCAAAAACAATCTTTTCCTGACTCGAAAATTCATGAACAAAAAAATACCCATCTAGCAGATTTAACCATTTATCTATGGCATCTGCGTCTATTTGACCCTCGAATGTGGGGATTTCAAAATTAACTTGTACCTTAAATGGTGTGGCATTTCCAGAGTAGTTGTTGGAAGCCGATGCGTCTCCTTTGGGTAGTCGCTAAAGGATCTGCACAAAGTTTTCCATCATCGCGTTCCTTTGTCACTCGAGGGCTTCTTCGAGCAAGATTTTGATAGGATCTCCTACCCCCTCTGTTGAGTCTTGCAAATGTCATTCATTTCCATTACACTTTCACTATTATGTCCATTATATCACCTCCATTTCACTACTATGTCACCACATTCATCCCACTTTCATTATCATTTGGCCACATTTATGTTTTTCCAAACTTTATTAATTCTAAGCCTTTTAAGTGAATTTGTGGTTAAAAATTAGAAAATAATGTGCATATGTTTATACCTAACAAATGGGTTGAGATTGTTGACATGTGTAGGTTGAAAGGAGGCTTCTAGAAGACCCTTATGTGGCACTCTAAGGCCAAATTCGAATTTGAGTGGAAAGAATCATGGGATCATGAGGATATGTGTCACTTCTCCTAATTGTATTGTAACTCTAAGAAGACATGTGTCTTATCAGTTCCTATTTTGATTAGGACTCTAAAGGTAGAGGGAGAGATTCATGGACTCTCATTAATGAGATGGTTTCTCATCTTTTTGTAAAAATAGGAGACTCTCTCCTTCATTTGTTAGTTCTTAAGTCTTAGCTTGTTAGTTCTTAAGCTTGTTATCTTGTGAGATGGCTTTGGAAAGCTTTGGAGAGATTTGTTGTGCTTTGTGATTTTGAAGAATTTTAATAAAGCTTTGATGTTCTCAACATGGAAGGAGATGTGAAGTAGATGTCATGGAGCACATTAGAATGTAAGGTAGAGTAGATTTCATTTTGTAATTTTGCTTTGATTTCATTATGTCATTTGATTGCTTTCAAGTTTGATAAATTAGATTTTCCATTCATGCAATTTTAATTCATCTAAGTGTGTTCAACCGATTGATTGTAGATTAGTTTTTTTTTTACATGTTTTTGCATCAAATAGTGACATGAGATTTACCTCTCTACTAACTTTGTTTTTTTTAGCTTTTCAATTTCAGTTATGCTTTGATTTCAGTCTTATTCATTTGCTTTGATAGTTAGTTTAGATATCAACTTTCTCATTTCATTGACGGTTACCTCCGAAAGCCATAGCTAGACTAACTGGCGAGGGATCAAAATATGAATGTTGTGATTTGATTTTAGTTTATTTTTCTACAATTAGATATTGGATTGCTCATTTCATTGAGAGTTACCTCCGAAAGCCATAGCTAGACTAACTGGCGAGGGATCGAAATATAAATGTTGTGATTTGATTTTAGTTTTACTTTTCTGCAATTAGATATCAGATTGCTCATTTCATTGACGGTTACCTCTGAAATCCATAGCTAGACTAACTGGCGAGGGATTGAAATATGAATGTTGTGATTTGATTTTAGTTTACTTTTCTACAATTAGATATTGGATTCCTCATGTCATTGACGGTTACCTCCGAAAGCCATAGCTAGACTAACTGGTGAGGGATCGAAATATGAATGTTGTGATTTGATTTTACTTTTTATTAGTTTGCAGTTTTTATTTGTTTGAGTGCAATAGCTTAACTTTTATTTCCGTATTTAGACAAGCAGCAGAGACAGTGATTTCATTATCAGTATTTCATATTTTGTTTGATTGAAGTAGTTGCATACTTACATTTTTGTTTAAGTACTAATTCCATCAATAACATGTTTTGAGATCTTTTGAAGTGCTAAGTTTTGGAAGTTACCATTAGGGACATAAACCTTGTCTTGAAATGTACACCCATACTTGACCTTTAAAAGTATTCTTAAGACCTTATAATAGGATTTCCATTTGCATTGGACACTTTAGGAGATCAACATGAACAAAACCCCAAAACAAAATAAAATCTATAAAACAACGAAGTAAGAAAAGGTTAACTAAACACGTATGGTGCACCACACTTCATCAGTTTACGATACCCGGATTGATGATTTATGTAGAGAAATTTAAGACGTTAAATTGACTAGACACCCTCATCTTTCTTTTCATATACCATGGGAGGCTGTCGGGATTTGCGAGGCTGGTCTTGCAAAGGTTTGACCAGTTTAAGCCCTAACTCCTTATATCCCGACCTCGTTGGGGACATGCAAATAAAAACAGAGAAAAAAAAGACCGCTTTGATACCACTGATCCGGATCTAAACAGGAACGCAACAAATTATAAAGATAACCATAAACACAGAGATGCAGTGGAAATGATACTTCATTTCATTAATGTAAAATACTGAAATATGCTTACAAACGGAATGGAAATAAACCAGCTAGGGCAATGGTAGCTTATCTCTGAGAAGAGATGTGGCGGCTACATGTCTTTAAACTGTGTTAAAACGAGGCTTGAAGGGCTATTTATTGTTGAGAAACAATGGAAATTCCTTCACATCCCAAAACCTAACCCTAGAAGATGAAACACCAAACCATGGGCCCCGTTTGGGTAAATTGCTACATCAATTTCCCGGGGTCATAACTTTGGCACCCAATCTCTGTTTGACGTGTATAATAGCTCGTTAGAAAGATCTATCCGAGAAATATAACTTTGGGAAGAGAAAAACCGGTCCATAGACCCATGTTGCTCCCATATTTCCCAAAAGAACGTCGTTTAGGGCCTCAAAATGACTCCGGAAGTTTAGGACTCGAAAAACTGCTAAAAATAGTAAATTGTGCTACAATTACAGAAACTGAAAAACTGAAAGAGACAAATGTGGGGGTCCAAGCGGATAGGTGGGTGGCCACCAACATCCTCCTGGATCACGCTACTCGCTCTTCCTCCTGGGGTTAACTCCTTTAGCGAATTCTTGCTTCGCAATTTCACCCGAGATCTCCACTCTGGTCTTCGATATGATATAATGATCCTTTGTGGTTCCTCTATCAGTATTACACCCCAGCGTACTTTATAACTCTACCTGCACTCTGTCATAGAACCTATGAGTTCAATAAAGTAATTCAAACATTCATGAAATACTCTTCAATACTCTGACACAATCAGGAACCAACATCTGCATATATTGAATATAAAAGCAAAGATTACATCTGAGACACTTCGGTCTCATGCACACACACAACCTTGATTCTCCTATTATTCGTGGCCTCCACTCTTCCCGTAGGCTTTCATATGCTTATATGGATACTTGGATTGGATAACTGACCCATCCTTCGCTTAAATCACTCAAATAAAGCCCTAAAGCTTGCTACAAGCATACATATGTGGCAGAATTTATCCATTCCATCTTTTCCCTCTGTTTTAAAGCAGAAAAGTCTCCTTATCAGTTCAATGGTCCATATCTACTCTAGTTAATTCCTAAAATCTCTCTCTTGCTCCTAGAGAGTTGGATTTGACTTCTACCACTCATGTTCTCATTTATTTATTTTGAGAGCATTTACATATGTTGAAAATAATACTGAGAGGGGGGGTGAATCAGTATTATCAAATAAATAAAACTTTTTCATTTCCATATTCAGATTCATATATGCTACTTTAGTTAAGGAAAACCGCGTGTATATGCAACTGTGTGTAATGCAAAAAGCGTATATCCAGTAAACTTATAATTCAGTTAGTTACTTCTTAATGAGTGCATCAGAACATTATTAACCATATGAATAGTAAACAGGAGCAGTAAAGCAGAAAAATCATCACACATAAGCAATACACATGAACACCAAGATGTAAGATAGAAACCCAATGTGGGTGAAAACCACCTGCTGTAATTCGTCTCTATCTTCTTTTAATTAGAAACTTCTTTTTACAATGATTCTGTACTGGTGCAGTCGTATACCAGTATGCAGGCTACTACCTGCAGAAGGCTACAACCTTCTCTCGTTCTCCAGCTTCTCCTGGAAGGGAGCTACAACCCCCTTAGCTCTTGTACTAGCTGAGGTACTAGTACGTAGGTGCTGACCTACAGAAGGCTGCAACCTTCTCTTTTCTTCCAGGGACCACGTTTCATAAATTTTCAGACTGGATCCATGAATAACATAAATCAAACATCAAGTAGATCTGCATCAACCAATCTCCTTTGTACAAACCAATACTGAATCAACCAATCACTTCTCAAATGTTGTAACCAGAAAACAATAACAGTAACCAGACACCAATTCTGAACCCAAAACACTATAGCAATAAACAGAAGTAGCTAAAACAGATTTCATGAGACGTACACTACTTAAATATGCAGAAACCTACGTACATACGCATCTGTATTAAGGCCAACCAGCGTATACGCTATCTTCACTTGTTGAACCAGCATGTATACGTGCCTCTGATGTGCCGACCCTGCGTACAGATCTATAAAATATAATTTACCATTTTCACTTAATTAGACATTAGTTATACCCAGATTATCAGATTTATAGCTCTAATCATGCGCCAATTATAACATATCAAACAATGATACTATTATTCAAGCCTTAAGATCTCGACCCATCAATAGAACTTATCCATCGTTTGGCACTCAGGTTCCTCCTTGGTTCAAATCCAGCAATGCACCATAACCTAATTCTAGATCTTGCCCTTCATAAGATATTCAATACTTTAGTTCTTACCTTTGCCTAATGATCTCCTTCCCCTTTTATAGTCTTAGGCCTTACTGAATACCATGGCCCAAAACCATTTAGAACCAATACTAGGGACCCAATACCTGGGTTCAACACTTTGGATGCAATACCAAGGTCCAAAACCATAGGTCCAAATATAACGGACTAAATACCATGGACCAAAAATAAGTTTTCCCACATGTTCGCGCTTTTCTTTACATGAAAGTGCGTGTATACTTATACGCAACTTTTGATCAGTAATCTCGCGTGTATACGTGACTTCGTTAAGAGGAACCTGCGTATATATCTTTTTCTTTAAATCTGAGAGCCTGAATTGTGATCTGCCATTTGAGTGAGTTGCCATCAAGGACAACACATGTTTCATAGTGCCAAACCTGTGTCATAATGCCAACAACATTTTCTCCCATTATCTTATTAAATCACACTTAAAGGCCTAAATATTTTCTTAACTTGATACTTAGGAAAACTATTTCCTAAAATGTGTGACCCCCTATGTCTACTATTTACAATGATTTTCCTTGGGCTGAATGCTCTTGCATCAGACTCCCAAAGTAGAAAATATTCATGATCTCCTGATCATGTGTCTTTTGGTCTTGGTCTTCCTGGATCCCACACTTTGTGTTGTAACTGTCCAGATGTTGTATTCCTTTGCTGCCGCTGCATTTCTACTATCTTTTGCTCCATTTTCTTCTTCCTATCAATCAGGTTCAACTTCATATTGATCTTGCTTGTTGTTGTTACCATTTTCCTCCTTTTGAATTGCTTCATCATTTGATGCCATATTTCTTCAATTTCTATGTCCAGCATAACTTTGGGCTGGTCCATATTCTGCTTCTTACTTTTTTCTTCTTCTCTTTGTTTCAGGTTACTGTTGTTGTGTTCTATGCTGAATTTT
This sequence comes from Pinus taeda, assembly GCA_000404065.3. NCBI lineage: Eukaryota > Viridiplantae > Streptophyta > Pinopsida > Pinales > Pinaceae > Pinus > Pinus taeda. The sequence goes on along the minus strand of APFE030015214.1, from coordinate 12,383 downwards.
CTTTTACTTGCTTCATTCTTTGGTTTACATGCTACCATTTTTGTTGAACCCCTATCATCCTTACCCTCTTTCATGATTGAATCATGATTGTTCAGCATTTTCTCCAACAATTTAACATCTTTGTTCCATGGATTGAATTCTTCCATGAAGTCTTCTTCTTTCATATTTACTTGGCTACTCACCTGTGCCAAATATCCTCTAGCACTTGCAGCAAAACCTGCATTCACAAAAGACTTGTTAAAATTAAAAACATGAGGCCTTGGTGCCTCTTCTTTCTTTGGCAACATTTCAGTTTGTTGCTCTATTTCCTCTTCCTCTATTAGCATATCAGTATGTTGATTCGAATTCTCAGTAGAATTCATGAGACTGTCCATTAGTCTCTCTTATACACCATCTATTCTAATGATGCCTTCCTACTCTTGTCCATTGTAGTGAACTCCTCCTCCTTTAACCTGTTGTTGGTTATCTTTATTTTGAAATTGTTTGATTCCTACCGCCTCTTTACCATCTTCAAACAATCTCTACTCAATCTCTTTGATGACATACTCATACTCATTCATGCTATTTAATGAACCTGTAAAAAAATTATTGCATCTTCCTATCTCCATGGCTACTTGAGACACATATTCTTCTTCAGACACTGTAAATGCAGCTTCTGTTCTACCGTCAGGTTCTCTCATCAATTTCTCTAGCAATTTAATCTCTTCTTCACACTTAGCAAGCACTTCATCACAATGCTCTCTTCTTCCAGATTCATCCATTACATGCTGTGTTATAGTATTAAAACATTGTCTTCCTTTGATCCTTGTAATCTCAAGGTCTTTCTGTTGTAGCAAATCACTACTTCCCTCATTCAAGAGGTCTTCTCCATCATACGTTGTTCTCCTAGAGTACTCCTCTAGACTTTCAATATCTTCAAAAGACTATCTATCCTCTTCAAAACACTCATTTGTTAGTGTTCCTTTTCCCAAGGTTAAATCCTTTTCATAGGGCTCCTCCTTAACATCCTTTAGTAGATGTCCTTCTTCCCTATTGTTTGTCTCAATAGTTTCCATGGCTATCTCTAATTTGCCTATCATCATAGTGATTTGATGATCCTTTACTATGTTTTCAGCTAACATAGTTTCTTCCTCAAGTTTGCCTTCAGCGCCTTTTCGTTTATCTCCTCTGAAAGATATCTTCAAATAGTTGTTTTTCTCCTGAAATATCTGCCATCATACACAAACTATCAATTTTAAAAATATAAGACCCTATGGTCTCACTTGATGGTTCAGCCATCATATCTTCTTGCTATTCTAAATCATTCATATGATTCATAAATTCTGCAATGGTCTCTTCTTCAATCTTCTCAAGCCCTTCATTTGTTGTTTGACATCTTCCACCAGCTGTATATGAGATCTATCTACCTCATCTTCTTCCATAATAGAATTTTGATTTTGTTGGTCTTTTTCCTTCTTCATGACAATATCAGCCAATTTTCCTTCTCCTGCAAACATACACAAATTGTTAGATTTAAAACCATGTGACCCTTCGGCCTTACTTTGAAGTTTCATTCTTCAAGTCTTCATCTTCACTATCTCCCAGAAATTCTCCTTGCTTTGGTTCACAAATGGATTCTTCCATTTCTAACTCAACTTCCTTGAGTTTTCCCTTCAACCACTTCATTGTCTTTTGTTGCAACCTTCTCTGCATCTCATGCCATTCTACTAGCTTCTTCCTCAAGACCTAACCTAGTCTCTGGCTTTCCTCAAGCATTCTCCTTAATGCATTGAGTTGTTCTTTTAATTCAGAAAACTCTTTGTCAATTTCCTCTTGACTCATCTTCTTTCCATTTTCCTTGGCATCCTTCTTCTCATATCTTCTATTGTGGCTTCTCTCTGAACCTCTGCTATGACTATCAATAGTCATCTTCTTCTCTTCTTTCTTCATGAACTCTTTTGCAACAAGCCTCTGCAACAGCTAGTCCTCCTGGCTACAATCTTACCTCACTAAGCTCTCCTCACTCAATATTTTGGTAAGGATGGGTCCTCTATCTGGAACCTCTTCTTGAGCAACACCTTTTCTCCTTCTAGGCTTCTAGAATCTCTCACTTTCTCTTGAGAACACTTCAGTTGTCCTCTCTCTCCAATCTCTTGTTGGATTCTTCAGGTTCACTGCCACTTCTCCTTTAGAGTATTCCCCTTACTCTGTCTTTAAGAACTCACCTGTTCTTCTCACAACTTCTCTTGTTGTCACCTGTGCACTAGTATAAAAAACACACATTCCTAATTTAAAACAGGACATATTACTTCACTTCCAAGATCTCAGCATGATTTTGTTTCACCATTCCAGTTGTCCTTTGAATGGATTTTCCTCTGTTTTGTCTCCAAGTCCTCTGTCCTTCAAAAATTGCGCTAAGAAATCTTGCTTTCTCTTTCCTTCAAAGAATCCTTTGTTCCTGCTTACTCCAAGCCTCTGTTGGAACTGCTACAATCTCCCAATGTAGTCTTTATCATTCAACACATTACCTTTTCCTGTGTGCAAATTCCTTTTCGCAGAAATCTTCCCCACTTTATTTCTACTCTGATAGTAATTCTTCTTTGACCTCAATTCTGCTCTGATACCACTAATGGTGCAAGGCTATGGGTAACACCCTCACATACCTATAGTATGAATTCAGCAGTAATGCATCCACAACTGTCCCATGATATTTAACTCTATAATGGATTTCAATCTTCAAACCATAAAATGGTCAAGTGGCCCTTTTATATAGTTCCTGTGTATAGGAACTTCAATCACCCCACCTGAAACCTCCATCGGGATTTAAATCACCCCTTAACCTTCATACCCTTGCTTTATTAAAGGCTCCCTCTTAAATCTTTCTATCGAGAGTTTCTAAACAGCCCTCATAACCCTTGGCTGCATATATATTCTTCCAATTGCATTGATTATACGTATTTAGCGTATAACCTTCATATTGGCTTTATTCCCACTTAAATCCATTTACAAAGGAATTACTCCGCAACAACCCTTTTTGCCTTAATACAGCTTTAGCACAGATTCCAATTCCTTACCTTTATTGCAATTGCTAATCTACTTCCCCGTGGGTCATACACATATATTCCATTACCCTTTTCCAACTCTGATCTCCGACTATCGGAGCGATAACACACGCTTTTGTGTTAAAAGGCCCGCACCATATAACTATTGGAATATTAATCAATTGGGAATACAAAGGAATTCCCACTTCAACCGCATACGTCAGATTTCAAATTCTATATAGTCGCATTCATAATATCGTCGGATCCGTTTACCACTATTCTCGATCTCTGAAGCTCCGACGCCCGATCGCCGATAGGCCCCGACGTCGATCGCCAATATCACAACCTTCATAAACCACTGACCCTTGATGCTTCTGATCGCTGATATGCGATTTAATCATGACCGTTGATCTGGCCACAATCCAACGGTCCACGATTAATCGTTATTTGCTTTGTACAAACTTCCAAGGCACATTCTGATAACTTACAAGGGACTCCCGTCGCTGCGATTTGATCTCAGCCGTAGATCTAATTGATCCAATGGTTGCTGAGTGTCGAACTTCACTTCTCCACTCATCCTCTTTTACTTGGGTTTTCTGCGTTTTCTTCGATTTCTCTGTGTATTCCAAGTTTCTTTAAGGTTCTGCCTTACACCCTTTCGCTGCCCGCTCTTCCTCCTGGGCTCAACTCCTTTAGCGAATTCTTTCTTCGCAATTTCACCCCAGATCTCCACTCTAGTCTTTGATTGGATTCAATGATCCTTTGTGGTTCCTCTATCAGTATTACGCCCAAGCATACTTCAGAACTTTGCCTTCACTCTGTCACAGAACCTACGAGTTCAACAAAGTAATTCAAACATTCATGAAATACTCTGACACAATCAGGAACCAACATCTGCATATATTGAATATAAAAGAAAAGATTACATACGAGACACTTCAGTCTCATGCAAACACACAGGCCTGATTCTCCTATTATTCGTGGCCTCCACTCTTCTCGTATGCTTTAATATGCTTATATGGACACTTGGATTGGATTACTGATCCCATCCTTTGCTTAAATCACTCAAATAAAGCCCTAAATCTTGCTACATGCATACATATGTGGCAGAATTTATCCATTCCATATTTTCCCTCTGTTTTAAAGTAGAAAAGTCTCCTTATCAGCTCAATGATCCATATCTACTTTAATTAATTCCTAAAAGCTCTCTCTTGCTCCTAGAGAGTTGGATTTGACTTCTACCTTTCATGATCTCATTTATTTATTTTGAGAGCATTTACATATTCTCCCATTATCTAATTAAATCACACTTAAAGGCCTAAATATTTCCTTAACTTGATACTTAGGAAAACTATTTCCTAAAATGCATCGCCCCCTATGTCTACTATTTACAATGATTTTCCTTGGGTTGAATGCTCCTACATCACACCTCCTCCTATAATTCATAGTTCCTTCTACATTGTGCAGATATGGCTAAGGAAAAATATATACAGCCCCGAAATTACCCTCCTGCAAGTTTTCCTGCCTCCCTCTACCTCTTCAACCCACTCGCTATGCCTCCAAGATACTGATCCAGAAAATACAAATTGAAACATGACTTCTCCAGTGACTCGCACTAGGAAATCTAGCTAACTTGCACTAGCTATAGCGGCCTCCTCTGCAGATGAATTCGACCTCCTCTTCTTATCTCCCAAACATTGGAAACTACTAAGGAAAAAGACTTTAGACTCTTGCTCTCAAATCTTTGTTGATCTCTTTGTCTCTAATGCTTCCCTAAATTCAACTGCGCCCTTTCTGAAAACTTGTAATTAGGTATTTGAACAGCTCAACCCACGAACTAGGTCTTCTCCAAACCCTTTGACCTGCTCTTACAATCTCTCATTGGAGTCTCAACGGCCACAATCACATCTCAACTGATGGCTCAAATCATCTTGACCTCATCAATAGAAGTCTCTAGAGAAAAATCGTACTTCCTTAATTAATTCACTTTAATTAACCACTTATCCCAAGTTAGACTTAGGAAATATTTTAATTATGGCTAATTAATTTAATTGAGGCATCTCCAAGTCTTTTATTGTAAAATATTTTACAAGTCTTGAAGATCTCATGTTCCTTAGCCTCCTAGACACCATAGAGACTAGAAAACTTGCCTGCTACTACCAAAAACTGACACTCCCTCTTAGAAAGGGAGGTGTTCTCCACTATACCCATCTGCTTCCTGAAGTACACAAACTTTTCTCTCGCCAAGGCCGTTGTGAGTATATTAACTACCTGCTAGTCTATGGGAACATGTTGTAATCAAATTGGTCCACGTTGTTAGTGTCTAACATCAGTGATAAATCCTTTGTTCACATCTTCTAGCTTATCTAACTTCATGTCATTGGAAATATTTGTGAAGAAAATACTCTAGAAATCACGGTCAACCATGCTACTGCGCATGTTGTGATATCACAATGTTGATGCCCCTGTGTTGGAGTGTCTCTGGATGGAATTTTGCCTTGCCTTCTGCAACTGGAAAATTTATGTTGCCTTCCTCTTGCCACTATGGTGTTGTGTGTATTGATCTCTCAAAACCTGAAGCTTCAAGCCTCCATAAGGTTTCTCCCTCTGAAGCTAGACTCCCTTTGAGTCTCAAACTCTCACTAATCTACTATGCCACTACAAATAGCCATGCACCTATCTCCGGAATAGATGATTGTGCCGAACTGGCTCTATAGTATATGTCAAGAATCTAATTGCACCTTACTAACACTTAAATCCTCCTGCTACTTTACTACTTGAGCACCCATAGCAAAGGTATTGATCCATGTGAGGAATTTTCAGCAGATGGGTATGATTTATGGATTAAGCTCTCCTTGGTTGTGATATATATATATCTTTTTTTATCCTCCCTATGACCCTTCCCTCTCTGTATACTAGAGTGACATACTCCTCCAACTTAGGATAATGTACAAACATATCGAACTCATCCTCAAATCTCGCGTCCAAGTCATCAATCTTTGTTGATATTGTTGTCTACTTCCCCTACGTATCCTTCTTCCTCTCCAGACATTGGTTGATGTAGTGACAAAGTTCACCACATCTGAAGCACTTGACCTTTAATAGATATTTATTATTTTCTCCTTTTGAGTTTTGTCCCTGGTTTGGGCCCTTCTTTTCTTTTCCCTTCGTTGCAAGAGTTGTGTTTTCCTCCTCCTCCTCTACCTTCATTCCCCTGTTGTTCTTGTTGGTAGTACCATTGACAATACTGAGCCTCAATTCTTTTGAGAAATCTAGGACATCAATAGATATGTGTTTTCTCTATTATGATAATTTCTTGTGAGATTCTTTTTACTTCTCGATTATTATCTTCTCTTCTTATGTTATTATTGTGTTCTTTTCATCAATACAATTACCATCTCATGAACAATATAAAGACAAGAGACACAGTCAATAGGTTTTTAGCCAGGGCCAAAACCTCTCACTCTTTGAGAGGAAAAGCTAAACAAATTCTTCTTATAGAACCTTCAATTGACGAATACCAAGACCATGACAAAGACCCTTGACACTAGAGACCTTCCAATACCAAGTCACAAGCCTCCTCTTCACCCTTAGATCAACACTGCTCTTCCTCTTCCTCTTCTTGGCCTCCTTCATAATCTCAGCCTCTTCTTGTAGGTATGTAGTCCCTCTTCTTGACAATAGAAACCCTAGATCTATTTTGGATTCTCAAATAGTCCTCTCCTTAAGAGAGACTCTTCTCTCTCTAACACGGCTTCCTTTAGCGAATACTTCACCCAAACAAGATCACCTTTTGTGACTTCAATCTTTCGACCTCCTCTTGACAACTTCATATCTGCAACTTTTGCATGTGTAAGGGTAAACTTAGCCTAAAACAATCCTCCAATGATGATCCTCTCCTTCTCTATCCTTCCTTTCTTCTTCGTTGGCTTTAAGGCTCTTTCTAATATGATTTGTGCACTTGATGTTAGATACTTGCTTCACCAAATTGATATCCTCCAAATGAGGCTAAGAACTACTATATATAGTTGTTTTTCCATGTCCATTAGGCTAACATGATCTTTGGATAAGGCCGACTTTGTCTTTCTAGAATTATCCCTTCGTTGTAGGCCGACTTGAGTGAGGGCTAGTGACAAGGTCTTGGAGGGTAACTTTAAAAAAAAAATTGACTCTTTATAATGTGTAACATGCCTTGATTACATGACAATGAATCTTTAGACATTCATGGCTAGATAAAAATATCCTTAAGGGCTCTCAATGGGAGCCTTAACTAAAAATAAAATCTCTTGTTCATGAAACCCATGATGCAAGAATTACAATAATTTTATTTTTCTTCTTTTCATCTTTTACATAGAATCATAATTACATGTCATTATGAATACCGAACCTACTTACACTTTTCAACACGCCCTCTTAACTAGGGAGGTATTCATAATGGTACTTGGTCATTCTCAATCTAAATAATTTCTCATAAAAAGAATTGGATTGGTAACTCATATGTATAGCATCACATCAACCAGCATTGTCACATAGTAAGGCCTTGACTAACAGCTCTATCTCTCCACAATATCTGAGCTCAATGTTTGTGAGACTGTTGGGTCCCTATAATACTAATGATTACCCCATTACTATTGTATTTGTATCCCTTATTAATATTATTGTGCCCCATAGAATCCCTCTATTGTTATTTTTGTGGCTTTATATTATTATTGTTAGGTCGGTTGGGTTATATTGTGACTCCTTAGACTCCTATATATAGAAAGGAGGTTTTGTCATTTGAATCATCTAAGAATTGTTCATTTATGTAATGTAAAGGAGGTTGTCCCCTCGAAGAGGCTAAATTCTAAGGCGTTGATCTATCTTTTCTATCTTTTTCTTGAGCTGGATTCATAACATTCGGTATCAAAGCTTTGGAATCTAGGGTTTCGCTGCTCCAAACACGTCATCGTGGCATTTTCGCTATAAAAAAAAAAATTGCGATTTTTCAAAAGCTAAAAAAAAACCCATTTGAGAAGAAATCGCACTGAATCTCAGGTCCAAATTTTAGAGCTTTTTGCGCTATATTTGCGGAGATATGATCTAAGGAAGTTGGTCTTTTTGCAGACTCCTGAATTACATTCCAAACAGGTGACCTGGGGAAAATTGTCATAACTTTCTCTCTGAGCATCAGATTGAAATTTCGTAAGAAGCTACAAAAAGAGGATGGGCTATAGTTTCTTTTTTATAATATATAGAGCCAAAGGTCCAAACAGTGACTCGTGGCACTTCGTACAAGTTCGCTCTACTTAACTAGTCTATAACCAGGTCACTATGGGAGATTTCACATAACTCTTCCTTGGACACTCCAATTTGGATCACACTGGTGGCATTGGAAAGAGGACATAGACGGCTACTGCTCCAAAAGTATAGAGATACATCAGAGGCAATATCGAGCTCCTACAAAGTGAAAAAAAGGTGTGTAGATTTTTTTAAATTTTTGCTTAAGCTTGGTTTGAAAATTTATTTTGAAGGAATTCAAAGGGTGTAGTAGAGCATTATTATCTATAACTGATGCCCCGAGGAAAGAAAATGCAAACACCTAGTAAGCAACCTAAAAGCTCTAGCATGACTCATGAAGAGAGGAAGAAATGCTACATGATATATCAAAATTACAAGACCAAGTGCAACAAATGTCACTCTCACAAAAGCTAATAGAAGCTAAGATAAAGGGCGTGGAAGCTAAGATGGACGATTTGAAAATAGATTTGAAGACAAATTTAAAGAGAGACATGGCAGATTTGAATACAGATTTGACAAATTTTCTACAAGAAATACTTACTAATGGTGAAAAGGTAGTAAAGGAAACTCATGATGCGAACAAAAGAAATGTTAATCATGATTTCATAGACTCCAATGTGGGATTGAAGACCCATCATATTCCAAAAATCTATATGAGGAAGTTTGATGGCAAGGATCCCGCAACATGGATATTACAGATGGAGCAATTTTTCGATCTCAATAATGTGAAAAACACACAAAAGGTACGTA
>APFE030015209.1:0-11604 GCA_000404065.3 Pinus taeda | reverse complement strand
TCTTATTTTCATTATTAATGCAATCAATGTTATTTTCCTATGTCTTGTATGTAATGTACTTGATAGCTCATGACTTCATGACTTTGTGAGTAAATAGTTCATTGTTGTTTTCCGGTTACGTGCCTTGTTGTATTTCCTTTGCATTGTTTCAAGATTGATCACTCATTGAGGAGAAGGAAGGGAAAGCTAGAGCAGCGCAATGGAACTCCATCGACCACCGGTTGAGGTAGGCCTCCAACTTTAATTGTTTAAGGAAAGTATTGTTAATTTTTCCTTGTTTGTGACTAGACCCACTCTAGGGCTAGAGGGGTTGCCTCTTCCGCAGAGGGAACACTTTCCTGCATCACAGTGGCATTTAAAAAAAGAGGATATAAATTAGTCAAAACATAAAAAAAACATGCACAGTCCCAAATGATTAGAACAACTTCAGTTTAGAAAAATGTTGTTGGCATTCACCCTAAAGACATTGACATTTTATTTTATTTTTCACTGTTTTTTGTTTTGTTTTGTTTTGTAATTACTAAATGTTCTATGGGATGGAGTAGCACTTCTTTTGATCTTCTGTCCACTTCAACATTGTATTCCCTGTGGATATGTGATACCTCTAGTTCCTCGATTTTTGCTTGTTTGTAATTTACGAATTCTTTGTTGCTAAGGATTGATGGCCAAGCTGTCTAATGTGACGATACCCAAGAACCAATCACTAATCACTCAAGAATCGTTAAAGGTTTGTTAACATTTCACCTACTTGGACATTGCAAAGTAAGGAGGAACCAAAGCCCAATTAATTTCGTTGTATTATTAGTTCCAAGCCCCAATCCTAGACTAAGAAGGAAAGAGTGATTATTATTCAAGTGAAGTGCATCTCTTGCTCCATATACCGCCCCGACATCATTTTTTGCTCCATCAAAGAAGGCCCAAGCCTTCGAAGTATCAATCCTAGGTCCAATAGAAATTATGCTTTACTTCTTTAAACCTTTTATAATGAGTTCCTTCATTGTTATAATTATTTTGTGCACCACCTATCAAATATTTGAGATCCCATTATCAAAGATGGTTCTTCTTGTAGCTTTTTCTATTAGAGATCCCATTATCAAAGATGGTTCTTGTTGTAGCTTTTTCTATCACCTGCCGCACAAGTGCTTCAGGAGATATAGAAGCCTCCTAGAGACAACCTTTGGGTTGATTGGAGACAAGTGCCTAGGGCATCTTAAAGGGAGGAGTGCTTTGAATATTATCTAAAGTCTTTCTGCTGCAATCCAATTGTCACGTAGTTTGAAAGAAATAATGTGGGGGTTTGGTTCAATAGTCTTTCATCAAGGGAAAATCAAGAAAACACATAGATCTAAGCAGTCAGGGGATCAATCTGGCTAATCTTAAAGATAAATGTCTGGTTCTGGTGGCAGACACACAACAATAGTCAGCATAATATTTGAGTTGTAATAGAAATGAAGAGGAGGAAAGGAAGGAGGGAATTCGATGTGGAGGGCTGGATAGAACACATAATCCTCATAAAAAATATCCAAAAAAAATATGGAAGATTTAGGAGATGAAAATACAGAAAGAGTAGAGCACTAATTAAGGTCCCAAGCTCTATGCCTCATGGACACATTTATCACCAAACAACTATTAGTAAATCTGTGCACACACAGGTACTATAGGTTATAACTAACACAAGTAAATTTGTCATTTGCACAGGTACTATTCACTACTTAGCAACATAGATACATCCATAAATGAGAGTGAAATCGACAGCTTCATAACACAATTTCATAAGAGGAAAGACATACATGAAGTGAGATGCAGAGGAGAAAATATATTGCTCATTGCTCTGATTGGAATCAACATGACAATTTCATTAATCCTCAAAGATCGAGTCTGAATAACTAGTCCATTACATATAGTAATTTTGTCGCTCAAGTCGCTCATGAAAAGGCAAATAGAACCAATGTGGAATCACAAAATTCAGACCCCTTGGGTGCAGAATTCCAGAAACTATTTTATTTTTTTCTCCCCCCTTTTTATGAGAGGGGGAGCTTTGAAAAAAGTTACAAAAATATCTTATCCTAAGCTCCAACTGTCTGATCGACTAGCTGTCTCGGCGTGCAAAGGCTCTGTCACCCAAATCATTGCAACATAATGATTCTTTTCTTTAAAATACAACCATAACAGAATAACAAAACAACAGAATAACAAATCATGGGAAAAATTGTATGATGATTCTAGCTAAATATCTCCACACCACGTCATGTGATGGCCTCTGATCAACCCACATCTCTATCGCAATGTGCCTCTTTCGTTACTCGGCCGGTTCCTCCATCGCTTTCTGCCTTCACTGCTCAAACTCCTCATTTTATCGAGCTGGAAGCGATCAATTATGATAGCCTTTGTGTTGCTCGGGAATCATAGTTGCCGACTCATCCATCTCTTTAAACTTCTGTATTACACTATCAGAGTGCTACATGCCCTTTAATATAACCATAATCTTATATCAAAGATTTACATTATAAAACCTTTATACTTAAAAGATGTTACAAAAACAGTGAGTTTTGATATCCTTTGGCCCCTTTTGTTTAGTCCCTTTTTGCATTTCTCATCATATGACCGGGGGTTGTGACCTGATGCTTAGCCTTAAGGCACTAGGGCCTTTTGTTCCTGTCTGGGGGCTATCCTTCCTTTGTAAAATGCTTTGCGCCCTTGGATCTATAAATTCCTCTTGACCATATGCCAACCTGATATCATAGCCCGTCTCATCGGTGATTTCCAATTGAGGACATAACAGGGAAGTTGTGACATGCTCATTCTCCGATCGATGATCTTCGATTATGATGTCATCATTTCCACGTGGCACTTCCTGAGTGGTGACACGTGCCACCTAGATTCGCCCCCCTTAGCCCCCTCAAAACACCAAAATAACCTGCCACGTGTCCTGTCATACCACCACATCATGCTGATGTCAGCTGTCACATGTCCTTATCGGAGTTAATCCTGGGTCGCTATGCGTCATTATCAGAGCCAATCATGTGTCGCCACATGTCTTGCTGGAGGAGAGAGAAAAGGGCTCATCTGCCTTTGTTTTTGCAATGAAATCCTTTGTTAATCCTTATTGGCGCTCCCCAGCAGTTTTTAATGATATCAAAACTTTTCCCATATCACAACTCTTTAAAGGTTCACACGTTCAGAAATTCCGATCCTCCGATTATCGATGTTCTGATCTGCTTGATGCTCTGATATGCTGACATGCAATCACTGACATGTGGTGATAGACATGTTGGATGCTTTGGCATGCGATCGCCAATCTTCGACGTCGTTAGACCTCTGATATGTGATCATTGATATGCCAGGAGCTTCGATATGTGATCGCCAATATGGCAAGACCTCCGATATGTGATCATCGATATTCTGATGCTCTGATGTTGCGATGCGCTAGTGTGCCCGACCTCCGTTATGCAATCGCCGATATTTCTGATGCTCTAATGTTGCAATCACCAATATCTTTGACCTTTGACATGCGATTGCCAATATCTCTGGACCTCTGATATTGTGATCTTTGATATTCTGATGTGCCTTCACAAGGCTTCATCCTTGAAACTTCAGAAGACCATAACTTTTGATCGAGGAGTCCATTTTTGGACTTCCACATATCATTGGAAAGCTTGTTCAGGACACTTTCCAATGGATAGGGTTTGATTTAGGCTTTGAGTCCTTTTGAGGCTTGGAATATGACTGCAAGCTTCTCTACTCATTTACTCTTTGGACAATTGAAAACACATTTTGCAGTAAGTGACAACAATTATGTTCTGGTGTAACCCTATATGCCAAAGGACTAATCCTGGAAGGCTGGAACGATGCTCCAAGGCTGGGGATTTTAACCATTTTGTGAGGCATTGCCCTAACAACCTAATCGACCAAGTCCCCACACAAGCCTCCTCAAACAATATTGTTCTCTGCACCACTTGTGGAAAAACACAATTCACGAACATGTGTGTCAATTATTCTTGATCGGGGGTTGTGGCCTGATGCTTAGCCTTAAGGCGTTAGGGCCTTTTGTTCATGTCTGGGGGTTGTCCTTCCTTTGTAAAATTCTTTGCACCCTTGGATCTATAACTTCCTCTTGACCATGTGCCAACTCGATATCAAAGCCCGTCTCATTGATGATTTCCAATCGAGAATATAACAGGGAAGTTGCGACATGCTCATTCTTCGATCACCGATCTTCAATTATGACGACATCATTTCCACGTGGCACTTCCTGAGTGGTGACAAGTTTCACCCAGATTCGCCCCCCTTAGGCCCCTCAAAACACCAAAACAACCTGCCACGTGTCCTATCGTACCACCACATCATGCTGAGATCAAATTTCACATGTCCTTATCGAAGTTAATCCTAGGTCGTTATGAGTCATTATCAGAGCCAATCTTGTGTCGCCACACGTCCTGCTGGAGGAGAGAGGAAAGGGCTTGTCCACCTTTGTTTTTGCAATGAAATCCTTTGTTAATCCTTATTGGTGCTCCCCAACGGTTTTTAACGTTATCAAAATTTTTCCCATATCACAACTCTTTAAAGGTTCACACGTTCATACATTCCGATCCTCCGATTATCGATGTTCTGATCTGCTTGATGCTCTGATGTGCCGATGTGCGATCGTTGACATGTGGTCATAGATATGCTAGATGCTCTTACATGCAATCGTCGATCTTCGATGTCGCTCGACCTCTGATATGCGATCGCTGATATGCCAGGACCTTCGATATGCGATCATCGATATGCCAAGACCTCCGATATGCGATGATCGATATTCTGATGCTCTAATGTTGCAATGCGCTGGTATGCCCGACCTCCGATATGCGATTGTCGATATTCCTGATAATCTAATGTTGTGATTGTTGATATATTTGACCTCTGACATGCGATCGCTGATATCTATGGACCTCTGATATTGTGATCTTCGATATTCTGATGTGCCTTCACAAGGCTTCATCCTTGAAACTTCAGAAGACCATAACTTTTGATCGAGGAGTCCATTTTTGGACTTCCACATATCATTGGAAAGCTTGTTCAGAGCACTTTCCAATGGATAGGGTTTGATTTAGGCTTTGAGTCCTTTGAGGTTTGGAATATGACTGCAATATTCTCTACTCATTTACTCTTTGGACAACTGAAAACACATTTTGCAGTAAGTGACAACAATTATGTTTTGGTGTAACCTTATATGCCAAAGGACTAATCCTGGAAGGCTGGAACAATGCTCCAAGGCTGGGGCTTTTAACCATTTTGTGAGGCATTCCCCTAACAACCTAATCGACCAAGTCCCCACACAAGCCTTCTCAAACAATATCGTTCTCCACACGCACTTGTGGAAAAACACAATTCACGAACATGTGTGTCATGTTGGAATTATTAGAGAAAGCTAAACTTAGATTACTGTTGTGATGATGATAGGATTGAGACTCTATCTTAGGTCTGAGATCCTACTATCCAAGGAGTGGTTGAAAACACCCTGATTGTGAGAAAGCCTATATGTACTAGGTTGTTCTCCTGATTGAATTTTTGAGGCGGTGTATTGTGAAGTGCTTAGGCACTCTCCAGGTATCTCACCTGGAGAGCCATTTAGCTAATAAACTCATATTTTATCTTGGTATCGGAGCTATAGGATGGAGGGACATGTACGCTGATTTGAAAGGCATGACCGACGGGAAGTCATCGCGTGGTTTGGAGGGCCAATCGCACCGATCCATTATAACTCTTCCACTTATTTTCATTTTATTAATTGTCGCAACTATCTTGTGTACAGTTTTTCGCACCAAAAAAGTGAACGATCGGGAGCTCTGCAACTCAGGCGCGCAACAGAGATCGAACCAGAGCTGCGCAGTCGACAGGGATTCACGGATCGGCTGAAGTTGGAACCGCTCTCGTATGGGGGCCCTGTCCCTGATTTAACAAGGGTCGGTTTCTCCCTCAAGGAACTCAGTCATGGAACGAGGAGATGGCGCCGAAACCCCATCAGAACTACAGGCATTTAGTGCCTTGGTGGCGGCGACAGGAAAATGCCAACCTTCTGGAGCTCAGCTTAAGTTTGTCAAAAAGCTGGAAAACATTCCAACGGTGTCCTTGCCGGTGGAGGAAACATGCAGATCAGCTCTGAACCTTGCCGAAAGAGGGCTAATCGAACAGTTCACAAGGCTATGGCCCTCCTCAAAAGGAGTAGAAGAATGGGTAAAGTGCAACTGGATCCCCCTGGTCAAAGAAGGAATAAAAAGCCACTTCGTGGGAAAGGGTTGTTTCGTGTTCGTGTTCGAAAATGCAGAGGATAGGAGCATGATCTTCAGAAATGGGCCATATTTCATGGGCCCTCAAGGGCTGTACCTAAATAAATGGTCCCCCGACTTCGACCCATCCCAAGATGTACCTAAGGCGATGCTAGTCTGGGTGCGCCTACCACATCTTCCTCTTCATTGTTGGAGCCAGAAATCGCTGCAATCCATAGGAAATGCTCTTGGAAAATACATAGATCAGGCCCCAAGGAAGGATCAATACTCTTGTGCGAGAATTTGCGTGGAGGTTGATCTAGAAATCGGGCTTCCCGAAGCCGTTAAGCTATTGGTGGTAGAATGGACGCACATTCAAGAACTAGATTACGAGCAACTTCCATTCAAATGTCGATACTGCCACGAATACGGACACTTCGCAAGATATTGTAAGAAGAAAAACGAGGAATCTACTGAGAAAGAAAAAGGAGAGAAATGGCAACAAGTTAAAAAAGCAGCAAACAATAGGCAGAGCAACAAAAACAAAGGCAAGGAGACGGGGAGAAAAACAGGACAAGAAACGGAAAGCCAGCAAAACGTTGGGAGCAAGGAAGGCACCAGCGCAGTGGAGGACAAGAACCCATTCGAATCTCTCACACCACCCATAGAAACCCTGGAGAAGGAGCATGAAGATCCATATCAGCACAAAGACAGCGAAATGCAAGATCCAGGTAACACATATAACCCGAATCCAAGCAATAACACCTCCCCTTCATATGCAGACATAATCGAGCAGAAAAAGAAAAAGACTGAAAACGTCGGCTCATCGGATGATGAAGAAAGACCACCCAAGCGAGCGGGAAGGAGATCAAACAAAGAGGTAAGGGAAGAAGAATCAGAAAAGCAAAAAACCGTAGGAAGTCAAGCTACTTTAGAAATGACTCTGGGGAGAAACATCAGGCCAAGGGCATCCAAGGGAGGAGGCCCCACACCAACAAGTTGTAAATGATGAACCTGAACTTGGTATCTTGGAACTGCAGGGGTCTGGGTAATCCCAACAAGGCAGAGGCCATCAAGGATCTAATGAAAATGGAACCCATAGACGTACTCATGCTCCAAGAGACCAAAATAGAAGGGGAGACCCTTCTAAATACCGGCACCTCTAAATGGAAATTTGACTCAGGGAAGGTAATCAGTGCAAGAGGATCAGCAAGAGGGATAGGTACATTCTGGTCAAAGAACCTATTCAACCTTGGCAAAACACATGAGACTCAACATTGGATATATACAGAACTTTGGCACATAGCAAGCAAAGTCAAATTAGATTTTTTCAATATGTATGTCCCAGTGCATTATGAGGAGAAAAAAGAATGCTGGAAAACTCTAACAGAATACATAGAGCAATGCAGTCCCATGAATATAATCATAGGAGGAGATCTGAATATAATCTTAGACCCAAAAGAAAAACGAGGAGGATCCTACACAAGAGATCCCTTCCTCCTCACTGTGGAAAATCTAATCCAGTCCTGGGATTTGGTAGACTTCAAACCGGTGAAAGGAACATATACCTGGACAAACAACAGAACAGGGGAACAACACATCTTAGCAAGGCTAGATAGATTCCTCGCTAGCAGTGCTATTATGATGGATAATAGAATAGTCCTCTCCAAGATCCTGCCAAAATTAACATCGGACCACAAACCAATTCTTCTGCACATAAAGGAGGAAGAAGACCTCAGCCCCCTCCCCTTCAGATTCAGCCCTCTCTGGGCCAAAAGAGAGGGATTTCTTGATACGGTACAAACAGCTTGGGAAATAGAAATCTCATACTCCCCAAGCTATGTATGGGAGCAAAAAATTAAGAATACCAAAAAGTCACTCAAAGAATGGATAAAGAAAGAAATCAACATCCCCACTAGCCAGAGGAAAGAAGCAACAAGACAGCTGGAAGAAATTCAATTAGGACTGGAAGAGAAAACCATATCAGTCATAGATCTAGACAAAGAAAAATGCGCCCAAAGGAAAGCATACAGTTCCTTTATAAATGAGGAGGAATTTTGGCGATTAAAATCTCGTAGCCTGTGGCTCAAATCAGGAGACAGGAATACAACATATTTCCATAGACAGTACAGGGCGAGGATATCAAGAAATCACATTGCAGAAATTACTACCACCAATGGTCAGGCATGCAGAGGCTTCGAACAGATCAAGGAGGCAGCAGTAAACCATTTTCAGAATCTTCTCAGTGCCGAAAAAGATGGAAGCGAGGAGGACATGGAAGAATTCCTTATCAATATACCCCAGCTAGTAAGCTTAGAAGACAACAAATCTCTAATAAGGCCAGCTTCAGAAGAAGAAATAATAAACATAGTCTGGTCCATGGAGCCAGATAAAGCCCCTGGGCCCGACGAATTCTCAATTCACTTTTATAGAATATGCTAGGAGATAATCAAAACTGATCTGATGAGAATGGTCCAGGGCTTCATGAGGAAGGAAAAAGTCGGAGGCGGCATAAACTCAACTTTTCTCGCTCTAATCCCAAAGGAAAATAATCCAGGCACCTTTGACAGATATAGACCTATATCATTATGCAATTCATCATATAAGATCTTGGGCAAGCTGATGGAAAATAGAATCAAGCCACTTCTTCAAAAATTAATTACCCCAGCTCAAGGAGGCTTTGTGAAAGGTCGACATATCCTGGACAACGTCATCCAAGTGCAGGAAGCACTGCATTCAAGTCAACTGTGCAGAGAACAAGGTATGTTAATCAAACTGGATATGTGCAATGCTTTCGACAGGGTAAATAGATCCTTTTTATACAGGGTTCTATCAGCTTTTGGCATCAACCAGAATTTTATTGATATAATTAAAGCCTGCTTGGAAAAGATATGGATAGCGCCAATGATAAACGGAAGACCTGCAAACTTCTTTCTAGCCACAAGGGGCCTGAGACAGGGCTGCCCCCTCTCTCCCTTCCTCTACATCCTGATGGCTGATTCCTTAAGCAGGAAGCTAACAATGGAAAAACAAAAAGGCAGTATTCCAGGGATCAGAATAGAGAAAGGCATAAAACCAATGAACCATGCATTATTTGCGGACGACTCGCTCCTGTTGGGGGGGGGCTCTCCAAGTATAGCATCAGCTTTCAAATCCATTCTTCAGAAATTCTGCAGCATAACTCGCACTCTAGTAAGTGAAAAGAAGAGTGCAGTGTATGGCTGGAACACAGACCAGCAAACAATAAGGAAAATAGCAGAAGATTTGGGATACATAGGGTATGCAGAATGGGAAATAATTAAATATCTGGGACTTCCCATAACTTTGGGCTCAAACAGGAATCACCTGTGGGACGAAGTAATAGTTAAATGCAAGAAAAGGATAAAAGCGTGGGGAGGCTTCTGGTTATCTACAGGAGGCAAACTTATATTGATCAAATCCGTTCTCTCAACGTTGCCAACATTCCAAGCGGCCCCGATGATGGCACCCAAACACATCTCAGACCAAATTTCTAAATAAATTCGCAATTTTTTGTGGAACGGGGGGCCAGGGAACAGAAATCGGTTTCATTTAATCAAATGGGAAACAGTTAAAAGGCCGATGGTGGAAGGAGGCCTTAAGGTGCGCGATCCTGGGCTAGCAAACGTGGCCTTGGGATGAAAAATACTGTGGCAATTTTGTGAGGAGCCCAACCACCCGATAAGCAAGATCCTTAAAGAGAAATATTTTAAAAACCGATCCATAATGAGCTACAAAACGGAGAAGCACCTCAAAGGCACGCAGGCCTGGAAGTTGTGCGTAAAAGGCATCGAATTCTTCATAAGCGAATTATACAGAATTCCAGGCAACGGGAAGAATACGAACCTATGGAAAGATCGCGTAATGGGACATCAACCACTAAATCAAAAAGTAGAGATCGCCGAGATCAGAGCTTGGCTTCGAATGAGAGGAATTAAAAAAATAGAGGATATAACCGAATGGGACAGCAAAGGCAACTGGCTGCGATTGAAATGGCCCAGAATTCCAAAACAGCTAAAAAACCAGTTCGTGTACTCAATGATGAAATTGTTGATTTTACACCAATTCATATTGATGAGGAGGATACCTGGGGATGGGGTAAGAAAGGAATATATACAGCAAAGCAGGGATACTATCAACTACAAAGCCAGCAAGATACACCACATCAGGGATCAGTCTGGAAGCATATTTGGGACAGCTTCAACATCCCAAAAATCAACTTTTTATTTTGGACCTTATTCCATAACAAAATTCTCAGAGGTGAAAACTTGAGCAAAAGGGGTATAGCAGGACCACACAGATGCATTCTATGTAAACGAGAGCTAGAAACATCAATTCATCTGTTTATAACTTGTGAGTTTGCGAAGGAGGTATGGTTTACTTTCTTGTCCGGACTAAACATGAGTGCCCCTCTCCAAAGCACAATAACCTCCATGTTCACATCTTGGAAAGAAAGCTACCCTCATCGAATTGCCAACAAATCAATTTGGAACAAGGTATGGACAGTTGTGCCTAAATATGTTTGTTGGAAAATCTGGTTAGCCCGGAATGAGGCCATCTTCAACAACACTGAGCAACCAGCAATGAAAGTGGCGGAACAGGCAAAGAAGCTCCTCCTAGAAACTCTAAATCATCATACAGCAAAGGAAGATAACTCGCTAAGAAAAGAAGAAAGTGTGTGGTTGGAAGACTACACAGGAAAAGGAAGACAACAAGCACCACCGCGACCAATCCACAAAGAAAGGTGGCAGATTCGAGAAACCGAAGATAATTTTTAGAAATGGATGAAATCCCAGGAAATATGCACCATTCTCTTTGACGGAGCCTCAAAAGGAAATCCAGGGAGAGCTCGAGCAAGTGGACTGATTTACTACCGGAATGGGAAAAAAGAAGAATTTAGCTGGGGCCTGGGAGTGAAAACAAACAACCAAGCAGAAATACTTAGCCTCTGGAAAGCTTGCCAAATTGCAAGCAAAGAAAATCCAAAGGAAATCTTAATAATAGGAGATTCAGAACTGCTGATAAAAACATTGGCAAAAAAGGAAAAGCTCAAGGATCCGACTCTAAACAAGCAACTATCAAGAGTGAACAAAATATTGAAAGATCTCTGCTCGGTTCAAATATACCATATTCTTAGAGGACTAAACAAGGATGCAGATAGGTTGGCAAATATAGGATGCACTCTTCAGGAATGAATGATCACCATTAATTCAGGAAGCCCAACTAAGGCAAAAATTCCCTAAGTGAAAGAGTGTTGTAATCAGCAATGGAATTGTAATGGTCGTTTAGGCAATGCCCGATCTTACTATGAATAAAAATAACTGTTTCAGTTAAAAAA
>APFE030015197.1:163009-179356 GCA_000404065.3 Pinus taeda | reverse complement strand
CTTGGTCTATGTGATGAATATGCTTTGTTTTATGAAATATTCAGGTGTTATGTAATCGTTTGTCTTGTTAGTGTATGCAGGTCTTAAAGTGAAGGAGGAGCTCATCTGGATCAGCAAGGCTGGACTACTACAACAAGCGTTGGAACTAAGGTAAGATCAGGAAAAACTTGGTTTCTCATAGAATAATGTATGTTTAGAGAAGGATTTCTCTTGTTTGGTTTGTTTGTCACTAGAGAGTCTTAGACTCCTAGGGAGGTTAGGTTTGTCCGCAAAAATAACTCTTTCCGCATGACAGGGCCCATATAATTATCCATTTTTAGGGCTCATCATCACCCCCTACTGAAAGTGTTTCTCATCCTCTGAGCAACTAATCTATCTCTCCATCTTTGATGGCCCTGGTGGCCTCCCTGTCATGTCAAGCTTCTGAAGTGATGTCCTCTTCTTGGTCATGAAACCATGCTTTTCTCTCTACTTCTTCCCACTGCCTATGCTCCTTTTTTGTAGCAGTTATGTTAGAGCCTCAACCTCAACCGACAGCTTGTCCTCTCTTTGTTGTTCATCAGATATTTCCTTCTTCCTATGATTGTTTGGCCACTTTTTTCTCCAATTTCTCGGTCTCTCTTAGCTTAGCCCAAGTTTCCTGTGGAGAATTCTCAACTTCCTGTAGAACTATCTCAGCTTCTTGTAGAGCTTTCTTTGAGTCCATCATCTGAATTCTCTCTCTCCAAGTGAAGGTTTTTGGGCTTCCTCATTCATAGGTGATTCTTATCTTTGAAGGAGACTCCTCCTTTTGTTTAGTTGTTGTGTCCTTAATGACAATTTGCTCCTTTGACTGTGGTTGGGGTCTGCCTACTTTGATTTGTGTGCTCCGTCTTGCCTTAAAGTACATGGAAGGCTCCCTTTTTTGCTTCCCTTTTTGTTTTGGGGATGTGCTTAAGGTAGCTAGCATAGCTACTACCTCCCTGGCCAAAATCTCAAGTGATTTCTCCTTTTGCTGCTCCGTTTTCATGCTTCCTGTAGAAACTATTTCGGTCTGTTTCACTGATATCTCATGGTGTGTCTCTTCCTCATTTTTCCCTCTTCTTTTTTCTTCTCTGCCTCTATTAGCTTGCTTCCTCACGCTCTGTTTTGGCTTTCTTCTCATCTTGTTTAGTTTCTACCTTCTCTGCTTTAGTCTTTTTCTTTTCTATTCTGGATCTTCCTTCTCATCTTCTGTTTTGATTTCCTCCTTTGTTTCAAATTCTTCTTTCTCCATTTTGGTGTTTTCCTCTTTTTCTATTTCCTCCTCATCTTCCCCTTCCATATTTCTAAAAGTATCCCTATCATGATGTGTGGTGACTGCTGGAAATGTTCAGGTGAGGAGGGAGGAAACAATCTTTCAAAACTAGAAATAGAGAAATGGCTGAAGTTTGTCTTTCTGGAGTCAAGAATTTCTCATGTTCTTCGTTTTCACAACATCAATTCGCAATTTTTTTCTTCGAACTATTTCCAACTTGAATTTTCTTCTCGGTTTTTGAGAAAAATCAATACCTTTGACAGAACAGAAAATATTTATAACACAATGTTTTGCTTCAGAGAGTGGATAGTCTTGCAAATTTGGTTTCTCATAGGTTGGCTTCTATGGTTGCATCCCTTTTTTCAAAATAATGTGAGAAATAAAAAGGCATATTTTGGATGCAGAGCAGGAAAACGGAGAGACTGTGTATATCCCAAAGAAGGAAAAAAAACACGGGCAGTCTTTTAAGCTCCACTTTCCTTTCTTTCAACCCAATATTGTGTTTTTAATCCTCCACCTTATATAAATATCATATGCAGAGTAGTTTACTGAGCCTACCTCTTTTTAAGCTCGAAATTCGACGTGGAAACATCCAGGCTTCCCTGCTCTGGAAAGCTATGTCGTACTTCCTGTAGAAGACCCCCCCGGTTCTTGTAGAACGTCATTGCGCCTCTAAGCGAGCCCGATACGTAACAGAATCTCGAAGACAGGTAGAAAAGCCAATGGAGGATGACTAGTTAATCATTTTGTGGAAGCGGAAGATGCATACTTCAGTTGAGGATGTTGCAAGTGCCAATGAACAGCAGGTGGTGTGAGTTTCAGCCGAGCATTTTTTTAATTGTGGCGTGATTCGTGGTGAGGGAGTGAAGTGGCTAGACATACGTGGCCACATGCAGACTACAGTGCTATCATGAATTGTATGTTCTCTTCTTGATCAGTTGCACTGGAGTTCAAACGGCCAACACTCCCTATTTTTTTTAATTTCACGTGAGTTGACTGTAGACGTATACTGCATGATTTCCGGCTGAGCGCTAGAGAAGGCACCGTCGGGTTAAATTTTCTAGCTTCCTAGCTTAATCCCACCTTTTCATTCATTTAAGAACTTTCGAATCATATTGATGCAAATAGAGGAATTGGTTTAGACACATACCTGTAAGTTGACGTGTTGCTGGGTCTTTTTTGCTGCTGCATGCTCATATTCCGTTGCTGCATGCCTGGATCCTTTATGCTATAATATTTTTGTTGTCTAATGTGTGGTTATTTTTCTTGCATAGGTATCCTCTGGCCGGATCTAAGCTGCAAGAATTTATTTCCACGTCCAGACTTGCACCCTCAAGCTACTGATGTTGAATTTTTACAAGACAACGACTTATTTTCTCCATATATCCCAAATGATAGACCAGATCTATCTGAAACTTTCTGAGCATGTTTCTATCATCATTATGCACCTCCCACAGCAAAATTGCAATCAATGGATGCACAGATTTCGAGAAAAATGGAAAATGGTTGAATATTACAGAGGTCAATTTCTGGGAAATCATGCATTGGAATTGGCTGAAACTCTGCTTGGGTAGGTTACTATCACCTATATGCATCTCCCCATGAAACAGGTTTTGAAATGGATGCACGAATATCGAGAAAATGCAAAAATGGATGAAGCTGATGGAGGCTGATTTCTTGGAAATCGTGCACCAGAATTGGCTGAAATTGCTTGGGCATGTTTCCATCATCCCTGTACAACTCCCCGTAAAACGATTTTGTAAATAGATGCACGGTTTTCATGTGAGGGAAAAAAACAAATTTCTGTTCTATGTATTTTTGCTTCCAAGCATTCTGCAGTTTTTTGCATGGTAAGAAAAAATGAGCTTGGGCTATGATGTAGGCATGGAAATGATGGAGGAGGAGTTTGAAGAATATAGGAGGACTTATGAACCCTTTAGGAAGCTATCATGTTCACCAAACTGCCTTTTTGAAATCCATTTCTAGCTTCCTTTGATTTCTATAGGAACTTCCTGTAGAACACACAGTTTTTAGGAAAGAAGCATAATGAGATGGAAAAAATAATGGAGAAGGGTGAGGGATGGAAGCATGGATGTGGCTGTAGGCCTAACCAACAGATTCCAACCTTCATATTTCCTCCCAGGATCGATTTTGGCCTGTCTAAAGGTTCTACAAGATGTTTCCTATAAAAATACATAACTTCCTGTAGAAAGCCCAAAACTTCCTGTAGAAAGCCCAGAACTTCCTGTAGAAGGTGGAATCTCGACCTGAATGTGATCAAATCCTAGGAAAGGCAAGTGGCCATGGAGGGAGTGTCTGTAGGGATGTCTTGTAGCTTGGTACAGACCCCTATCCTCGTTTTGCGCGACCCTCCTTACCTGCAATGTGTTCTCTGCAACCTGCAATTATTTTACAGAGATTTGGCATGTTTCTTTTTTTTTTCTTTTTTTTTGAAAACAACTAGGGTGCCTCATGGAGTTTTTCACCCTAATTTCCTGTCCTGGGCGCCTCCAAGGGAGATTTTCACCCAGGGATCTTATTCTCTTTTTATTTTCTCTTATTTCCAACCCATTGACCACCTCATGGAGGTTTTCAATCAATGAGCCAATCTGAGGCGCCTTCGAGGAGGTTTTCACTTTAGATTTTTATTTTCCTCTTATTTTCATTTTTTCTCTCTTTTTTTTTTTACCCTACCCTACTTGAAAAACAAAATCATTTTCAATTATAAGAATACTTCCAATGGAGCCATGTGCACATCGAGATTAGAGAAAAAATGATGTGGAGGCTTGAAATGGATGTTTTGATAACTATCTGGATTTCAGAGACCAAATGATTTGACTTTGAAGGGATCAAGCATAGCTGAGGAAGAGAGTACTGCTGCAACTTAGTGATCGTCTGAAACCATATCTCAATATAGCTCTGATATCCTTGGTCCTTTTGCTGATCTGGATCATTCTCCATATCTTCTTCTATCATGATCTTCACATCTTCCTCTTTTTGTTGATTTTTCTCTTGACTACATGGAAGATTTGAAGGTAAGCACGAGGGAGCACTCTCAATCTTTGATTCTGATGTCTTCTCTTCTTCAAGTGCAGCCCATGGTTCTTTGATCTCCTCCTTTGAATCTTCTTTCGCTGGATGTGGTCCTTCAATGGCTTCAATATAATCTCTTTTTTGCAATACTCTTCCTGAGCTATGGTGAATATCATTGAGCTCAAGTGGAGTCATTTGGACATGTTGTGCCTTAGCTTTGCAATTGGGTTGAGCTATTCCAATGTGTGAGTTTGGAAATGGTGGTATGGGTAGTTGAGTGAGGGTGTATATTTGAGATGGATGTGGATGGGGTTGTGGTTGGGCAGGTGGTGGAGGTAAAGGAGTGAGAGGAGAGTTGTACTGGAGCCTCCACTCCTGATGAGGTGCATTCCACTAAGGTTGTGACTGAGCATAAGAGTGAAACAAATGAGCAACTGGAGAAGCATGGTATTGAGGAGGATACGACCAAGGAGGGGGTGTGGACTAGGAAGGACGAGCAGGGGGACCCCAAGAAGGCATGGAAGTGGCTTGATAGGGGTTTTAATAGGTTTGGGATGTACCTTACATTCCCTTCTGGTAAGGTATGGGTCCATGTGGCCTCCTTTGTTTCATATAATAGAGTGATTCAGTGGCTCCTTTGGCCCTTTGATATGCAGCTCTAAGTCTAGGCAAGGAAGGGCACTGATTCGTAGGATGGTATTCTTCACAGACGAAACACACTTCTAGGGAGTGCATTGGACATTCGTTCCTAGGATGCTTTCTAGTGCACCTAGGATAAAAGATGTCCAAAGCCCTCTTGGCTTCCTCTTTCTTCCTTTGGATCTTCAAGGTATCAAGTTGCATGGCAAGAAACTGTCTCGCCTCGCTATTGAAATCTTCCATCTAAGTTGTAAATTCGTTTTTGGATAAGGTACTGCTCCCAACATTTCTGTTCGCAGCCATTTTCTCCAGAGGAATGTTTTCTTCTTCTTCTCCCCTAGAGGTTCTTCAAATATGTCTTGCTATCCACCTAAGGGTTCTTTAATCACAACGATTGAAGAAGAGAGAAGGTTGGTTGTGTGAAGCAGTGGGGGTGTTGTGCAATCATTTTTCTGAATTATCTCTACTCCTACAAGGCATGAAAGGAAATATTTTTGGTTCATTTTTGCTTTTTTTCTACTTGTACCTACAAAACTAAAATAGATTGAATTGCAACTAACTATCTTGCTGAAATGAAAATGCGGAATTGAAATGAAAGCAGGAAAGGACTTATCTATTTTGCTCAAATGAAATTGCAGGAACGAAATGCTAGTCTACGCTTGCAGAATTGAAATGCTAATCTACGCTTGCATAATTGAAATTGACGAATTGAAATGCTAATCTATGAAAGCGGGAAATATCTAATCTACGCTTGCGGAAATGAAATTGCAGAATGGAAATGAAACAATCTACTCTACGCTTGCTGAAATAAACTACTTAGCAGAAGGTTGTAGTAGAAAATAGAAGAAAAGCAGCAATCACCAATACTCTGATGCTTCCCCGGCAACGGCACCAAAAAGATGGTGGGCCCCAGTATTGCAGCAATAATGCTGCAACTCCTGGGACTCCCTTCTTTAATTTTATCAACCCGGTAGTTCGTAACAAACTTGGAAGCAATGGTGCTGTATGCACAAGTACTAGCTCTTGTCGCAGATGTCACTTGGTCAGCTAGCACAAGTCCGCTAGGAGCTTAAGCCAACTTTTATGAGCTCTTAGAAGAAGCTTTTTAACTGATGGATGAAATCTAACTCAAAGGAGGCTAATTTACTTGGGGAAAGAAGTGAAAAGCGGGAAGGAAATGCAAACCCTAGCAAACCTTAGTTTTACCGACTAACCCTACTGGTGCAAGAAAAATGATGAAAGCTACAGAAATGAATGAAATTTACACTTAGAAAGGTAAAATGCATGTGACTAAGCTACTTTTGAAGTGAAATCTGGAAAGAAACATCGTTTTGTATTTTTCAGTAAGTTGGAAAAATTATTGTGCATGTGCTTTAACTGGTTTTGACTGTGCAGAGGTGGATTGGCGAGAGAAAATTCTTGCTGGAGGTTGGGAAGGTCAGAATAGGGCCTAAGGGGTCCCTAGCACCCTTCCAAAGAGTTTCACAATGATCGGATCTCAAGAAATGGCTTTCGTGAGCTTCTGCAGGAAGTCTGCAGGGGTTCTACAGGATGTTCTAGAATTTCTACAGGATGTTCTGTAATTTTCTACAGGATGTTCCGAAAAGAGGATTTTGGAGGGTTGATGGAGGAAAAATGGTGGGAAAGTGGAAATGGAGGTTTCATAATGATGTTAAGGGGTCTAGGACCTGGTCAATGAGGCTAAGGAGCGATTGAATTCGTTCGAGGATAATTGGAGCAAGTGGTATGATGGAGGAAGGATAGACAGGGAGGTATTACAGATGCTCTGAACACTATTTCTCAAGACTGATCGAAGAAAGACTAGAAAAATCAGAGATCTAGCTATTTTAACCTAATCTGACCTAAATAACAACAAATAAAATGAACATCAGTTTATCATTTGAAATAGCTATGCAAACTAAGCAATCATGAACCTGAGCATGTAACCACAACTAGTATCAACTTCTGCAAATGAGAATCTAACACTAATAATTACATGATGAAGTAAAAACATTGTTTTTGGTGGCAGCAAGGACACCTTGGTCCCAACTCATGGTCCCACTGAGTGAGAGGTGAGATCAGAGGTGCTTGATAGCCTTTTTATGAAGATCATCTCTGTTATCAACCTATCAAATCAATATGAACATGAAAAGCCTTTTTAATCATGAAAGGCAACCTAAATAACAAAACAAGATTTAAATCTAAATAGCAGATTTTATTCTAAGAATGCAACAAAAACACATAAAGGTAAACAAAGGAGGTACTGGGCACTTGGGTTGGGCCCAACCCCAAGAGCTACAGCCTCCTGAGAAAGATTAGAGCTGGTGCAAAGCAGGATTCATCTTTATTGCTCAAGAAATAATAGTTACATCAAAAACTGTCTACAAGAAAAAGCTTGAAAATGTGTTGAAATGCAGAGCTAACTCACTGCCTAAAGAATGACTAAAAAATGACTAAAATCAAACTACAAACTAT
This sequence comes from Pinus taeda, assembly GCA_000404065.3. Taxonomy (NCBI): domain Eukaryota; kingdom Viridiplantae; phylum Streptophyta; class Pinopsida; order Pinales; family Pinaceae; genus Pinus; species Pinus taeda. Next base: position 171,933 of record APFE030015197.1, on the reverse strand, counting down.
CTAACTTCTACCAACAAAGTGACTAACTGAAATGAGGCCCTAAGCCTTCTTATTTATACAAATTGAGGACCCCAACAGTCCTCCTAAACTTTAGGGACTCGGCTACCAAAACTTGCAGTTTAACAACAGTCCTACTTGACTTGCTGGGATGCCCCTTGTGCTCCGAGATGCTGGTGGAGAATTCGAGGTAAGGGATAATAAATGAAGGGGACACCTTCCTACAAATCCTCTCCCTTGTTCTTCCACGAATTTGGCTGCCAAGTGCTCATTTAAGCCTTTATTTTGTCCCAAAATTGACCAAAAATACTGCATAAAGCACACATTAGACTCGTTGGCATAATGACTAATCCAATTCACTCTATTAGCATAAATATAATCAAAAGCATGTGATAAACTAATGAGAATGGTGGATTAAGTTGAATTAGGAGGCTAAATGAGCCCATATAATTATGCATTTTTGATGCTCATCACTGCATTCCGGGATTATATTCATAAGTTCATAGAAGTTTACATGGACGATTGGACAGTATACAGCCTATTGAAAAGTCATACCAGCTTATTAAGAGTGATGTTTCAGAGGTGCAGACAATTTCAGATTTCCTTAAATCTAAAAAATGTATTTTCGCAGTTCCCTTTGGAACTCTACTGGGCCATATCTTTTGCAAGGATGGAGTCTGTGTGGACCCCGCCAAGGTTGTAGTAATTGTCCACATGGAACCACTGTGCAATGTGAAACAACTAAAGGCAACTCTGGGTCACACGGGGTAATACAGGCGGTTCATTAGGAACTACGCATCCATAATAGCCCCGATGGAAAAATTTCTAAAGAAGACAGAATAATTCATTTAGACCGCAGACTGTCAAGCATCTTTGAATAAACTAAAGGAAATATTAGTAAGCGCCCCCATATTGGTGTACCCATACTGGAAAAAAATGTTCCATGTACATATTGACGCATCTGAATAGCACTAGTAGTAGTCTTAGTGCAACTAGGGCAAAAAAGGATGGACCATCCAGTATACAATGCTAGCAGAAATCTCTCTATGGTGGAAAGGAACTACACAACAACCGAATAGGAAGCATTGGCAATAGTCTACTCTCTCCAAAAGTTCAGGCACTACTTACTATGTGCGTCGTCCAAATTCTTCACAGACCATTCCACTTTGAAATACTTAGTTAACAAACCAGTACTAGAAGGAAGGATAGGTAGGTGGCTTTTACTGTTCCAGGAATTCTCGTTTGAAGTGGTTGTTAAGCCTAATAGATTGAATGTAGGAACAGATAGCCTGTCGCGGTTGGATACAAGGGAGAATGAAGGAGAAATAGATGATCGGTTTCCTGATGCCGACTTATTCAGGGTAGATATGATTCCTGACCACCTAGAAGAGATCGTTGCATTACTAAAAATAGGTCGTTGCCCAGAGGGATACATGGCAGCACAAAGACGACACTTGGTGGTCAAGGCAATAGATTATTAGCTCATTGTAGGACACCTCTACAAAATGGGCTTGGACCAAATACTAAGGCACTACGTCCTGCAACATGAAAGAAAGGACATCCTATGGGATTGCCATGTAGGGGTCACAGGAGGCCATGTAGGAGGCAAGGCCACCGCAAGGAAGATACTCCACGCAGGATTATGGTGGCCCACTCTCCATAAGGATTCTAAAGCATTTTCCAAGGAGAGCGATGTCTGTCAAAAGGTCAGTAAGCCTTCGCGACACGATGAGCTACCCCTAAATCTAGTCCATACAATGCAAATATTTGATAAGTGGGCAATAGATTTCATTGGACCAATCAACCCACCAGCAAGGCATTCACGAGCTTGATATGTAATAATAATGATAGAATACCTCACAAGATGGGCAAAGGACGTACTAGTGAAAGACTGCACAACAAAAACAATAGAAAGGTTCATTTTTGAAAATATTATTTCAAGGTTCAGATGCCCAAGGAGCCTCACAAGTGACGAAGGAACACAATTTCTAAATGATACCATTGAGACTTTGCTAACGACTTTTATGGTCCAGCATAATAAGAGTAGTCCATATCACCCACAAGCCAACAGTGCAGTAGAAGCATTTAACAAAATACTAGAGAAAGGGCTAACAAAAGTCATATCTGCCAATAGGGACGACTGGGACAAGAGAATTCCAACGACACTATGGGCATATAGGATAATAGTAAAAAGACTGCATAAGCAAACTCCATTGCAACTTGTGTATGGTAGAGAAGCGGTGGTACCAACAAAATTTATACTGCCCAACATGCTCATCTCAGAAGATACCAGAATGATGGGTACAATTTCCTTGCAAGTGAGGCTAAGCCAGCTAATAGAAATCGACGAAACCAGGTTCCTAGAAGAGTTCCATCAATCAGTTGAGCAATGAAGATGAAAGGCTTGGCATGATAATCACATCAGGAAGAAGTCATTTGAAGTCGGAGACCAGGTGCTCCTTTATGACAGCAAGTTCCAGAAGTTCCTAGGGAAACTGCAGATGCATTGGTTAGGTCCGTTCATAGTCACAAAAATAAGAGAATTAGGTGCGGTAAGGCTCGCGCAACTGAATTGAGTCCTACTATAGGGATGGGTGAATGGCATGTGCCTGAAGCCCTTCCACACCTTAAAAAAAAAAAAACCGAAATAACAAGGTTGCGGGTAAACTTAGTATGTCGCAACCCATCTGTGGTTGGGGGGGTAGTGTCAGTGGTCACGCTAGTAGGCCTAGTCAGTAGAGACAGTGGTCACACATGTCATCCTAATAAGAAGAATACACGTAGGTCCGAACCTTTTCTAGAATTGATGACCGCACAAGTATCTGTCCCATCCACCATACCAGTAGTTATTTCCCGATTACGTAATTAATAAGGCAACTATCAAGATAAGGTGGCAAAATCTTTCCCGTTAAGCATAGAATTAGTTAATAAATAAACCCATCATGGTGAAATAAAAATGCCATGCAGCCCACTCTGTACTTTCCAGTCCACGTCATAGTTGTCACGTCTAAGTCGGCTGACGGCGACAGGGTATAGTTAGAATGCATGGGAAGGTTACTGGAGTAATTAGTTGTTAAAGCCTCATTAGTTAAGGGACTTCATGTCAAATTCATCTACTTAAATCGTAGGAGGATGCAGGGGACTCTAGAATTTCAATTTCTGATCACAAAAGAATTGCAGGTTTGCTTTGAAGAACATGGGAAGAGGAAGAGAATCAAGAAACCTCTAATGCATATAGTTTACTGCAGAAGAGAAGCGATGGTGAAAGGAATATCAATCCCACATAACGCTTTGGATGCATGGATTGAAGCAATGGATGATCTGTATGGCAAGTATGATAGGTCGAATATGGTTGACAATGAATTCATAGACTATTTCCAATTTTCAGCCATGAAAAGGGAGGTGTATGTGGAAGAATTTCAAAAGGAGGATGGCACCAAAACCTCTAGGATCAGAGAATATTTTAGGGGGATACAGAGGTCCATGCTATTTCACTTAAGAAATCTTCCTGTATTCGACACCCAATCTTCTGCCATGTAGTGCACAAAATTGTTGATGAGCAGGATCCATGGACGGTCACTATGGTTGGATAAGGAGTATCCCATCCATGTGGAGGATATCAGTTGACTCACAGGGCTATCTGAAGTTGGAAATGCAGTTAGCACAACGTTCTAGGCTGGGGCCAAGTGGGGAAAGAAGCAGATGGTGGACAACATTTATGCCAGATACAGGATGGAGCGAGGTGGGAGGGGCATAAAGCTGGACAATGTTAACAAGGATAATATTAGGTTTGCTTGCTACCTCATTGTAGGTAAAACAATGCGGCACTTCACAAGGAATGAATGCATCTTGGATGCCATCTTAGTTGCAAAACACTATTTCAGGGGAGAGGTACTCAACTGGTTAGCCTTCGTACTCAATGAACTATTTGAGGCTTGTGAAGATGTGTATAGGAGGAGCATTGTGTTTGTGTTTGGGTACTTGTTAATTGCACTGGAAATGTGGAAATGAAGGCCACCATAAGGGAGGGAATTGACAACCATTGCCAAAGGCCAACCAATTATGCTCTGATATGAACTGTGGAAGGCATCAGGGGATCCCAACACAAAGGAAATCAATGAGAGAGTTTTCAAGGGCTAGTACGAGCATATGTTGGACACCATTTGGTCCATCGAGAGGATACCCAAGGCTCTATTGGATGAATTTTTAGATGAGCTCTGGTTTGGCGCCTCCCACACGCACACTTACTTGAGACCATGGTGTTTCAACCCGAGCACATTTAAGTTGAGGCTGCAGAGGTTTGGCTTGACGGAGGAAGCATTGCGCAAAGAGGTGGAGTCCTGGCCAAGAGTGGCCTGTGAGATAAGAGAAGGGAAATCCAAGTACCTTTTCGGAGCCTTGATGCCATAGGGGTGAGAGGGAGATGGGGTAGAGAGCAGTCAAAAGTGGACCATCAACGAATTACCCCAGCCGATGCTGCTCCAGGTGGAGGAAACGATGTTCAAACTCAGACGGATAGTCGCTAGCTTCGACCCAGGTGAGAGCAATTATCCTGAGAAATTTGAAGGTTCCACCATATTTCCCCCATTGTAACACCACCACTCGCTATGGAGCTTCCCTTGGGAGCAACTAAGGCTCCCTCCCAGACAACGATCCCCAAACCTAAGAAAAAGTTAGTCATCCGAGCCCCTGTTGTCAAAACGCCAGCTGCTAAAAAGCTAAGAATTATCTCGCCAACCCCAATCGTCGACCTCACTTTCGAGGTCGAGCAGTCAATCCCCGAAAACGCCATAGTTGAAGAGATCTGTGCTACTGCATCCACTACATTACATCAGTCGCGGGAGTCGCCTCCTCAAACTGCTTCCACCTCTATGACCGTGTTTGAGATCCTCGCGTTCGGCCAGCAAAGGACTATTACGGAAGCAGAAGTTCAGTAAGTCGACTAGACAGAGGGCACCACCCCTACCATGGGAACGCCACCAATGGAGAGTGCATCCCCAATTCTTGGGTTGGACCCACTAGAAGGGAGACGCCTGGATACCATTCTGTAGGGGGAAAGGACTGAACCATACTTGCCAACTCTCCTTATAAAGCTCGCAGTGTCGCCAAACCCTAACATTATTCCACCCACCCCACAGTTCACTCTGCCATTGCAACAAGTCCACTCACCCACCTCCCATTTCGACAAATCCATCACCAGCAGCCTACCCCTATAGCAACAGTTCCAAAAACTGAGCACAATGCAGGCCGATATGCTCCATCACTGGTCATTGGCCCAATTGTTTTCATTTATTCAGCAAGAAAAACACACAAGGACAAGAGCCTCCATGAGGACCTTGCTAAAGAACATGAACAACAGATGAAGTAGTTTCACATGGTGATGGAAGAGAGAGATCACCTACAACAAGAAAACACGGAGTTACAAGCCCAGGTTGATCATATTACACAACAGTTTAGATCAATATGGCCAACCATCACCAAGGCCAATACTGAAGCATCAACGAACATGGTTTCCTGCACGCTAGTCAGCTGCTGTGATCACATATAGACTGTGTGCACATGCCTGGAAGCCACCAACACTAAGATGAAAGGGAAGTTAAATACAGTAATATCCGCACTACCAGATCCGGTGGAAATTTATGCGCGGATGGTCAAGGGAAAGGTCATGGAACTGGAAGTGAAGAAGAAAGCCTTAGCCGAGGCCCTCACCGACAGATATGCCCTAATGGCCAAGGTCCATGACTGGTTAGGCAGTCTAGCTCTAAAGAACCACCTGGTTTACCCACTTAGAGAACAAATTCAGTCACTGTTTTCCAACATGAGGGACTGTACAGACCAGAACCAACTGCAACAGATCAATGATCAAGTCGACATCCTCCATGCCTAGGTTGGCATCATTGAGGAGGAGTTAGCGAAGACTAAAAGGATAATCAAGGATCTGCGGCCCCCGATTCGAATGCAAGTTCTACTCTTGAAGGAGGTATGCGACCCCAACAGGCAGCAATGGAATGACCTGTAGAGCTAGTGGTCGACAATCCTAACATCGCAATCGGCTGAGGCGTTCACTCAAGGAGTTGACACAATTCTCACCAACTGGGACCAGGACCTTCAAAGATATACTGAGTTCAGGCAGCGGACAACAACCTTGGTCCCAGAGTTGGAGCCTTCATTTGGAATGTGGGAACCACAAGGGTAAGAAGGGGTAACAGGAGTAGATGCCACGCCATAAGCCGGGATTGATGCAGAAGAGGCACCCACTCCGCAAGAAACGAGCGAACTAGCAGAAGTGTCGGTACATCAAATATAAAATCTAGTGTCAGTAGTAATGCAACCACCACTTATAGAGCACATGGAAGTAACAACATGATCGACAAAGGTTGAAATGAATTAACTCAGGGATGAGTCAAGGAATTGTGGTCGAGGCCTTTTGGGGCCTTCGGTTAATTTTGAAAGGTTTTGACCAGTTTTGATTGACCGAAGGGTAGGAAAGAAACATATGGTAGTAACGTTTGGGTGGTGGAATGGACATTTGTGGAGGAGTGGCGATAAGGTGACATCGGAAGGCAAAGGCAGCTGAGGAGGCAGGAAGGTGTAAAATTAGCCAATGGGGAGAAAAGCTGAGAAAGAACTGGCAGTCTAGGTAGCAGAGAAGGATATAAAAGGGGAAGACAAAAAAGGAACAAGGTTGTTGTTGGACAAGCGAGGGGAAGAAGGAGTTGGTTGAGCCAAGAATAGGCGAAGAGATACCTAGTTGTGGTGGTTGAATGAGAGAGCGTTGGGGTCCTAGGGACTTAGTCGTGGAACCAATTTGAACCCATGGGACTGAGCCGGGTACTTTCTGTAATGTTTATGGCAAATGCCTAATCATGTTGTAATCTTTCATTTTAAGTTTAATATAAGACATAGCCGATGCTGGTTGCAACTTCTGATGTATTTGGGCCTCGTGCTTAATGTGTGTTACACAGTAAAATGTCACTGCCTTCATGCCAGTCTCCCTACTGTGTTGTGAAACCATATTCACCTATACTCATGCTCCTCAAAATGGCTAAAAAACCCTCTTTGCCTAAGTCAAATAGATCATCACGACTGTTAATCAAATAACCGCGCTGACGGGCGGAGGCCAATGTATCTGCTGCGCTGCCAGCGCGGAAGCACACGTCTTTTCCGCGCTGGTCCCATTTTACGGACAGCGCACCCTCCGTTTGTCCTTTTCGCGCTGGCCAGACCTCCTCTGTATTTGATTTGTGATGTCAGCACGGCAGCTCAGTGTTTCACCCGCGCTGATCTTGTTTGGGCGAATTTGTTCTAACAACCAGCCTTCCAGATCCCTCCAGACTTGGTTGTTAGCATTGTTGAGGTCGCCATCCTTTCTCTGGCATGTCTATTCGACTGACCACCGACTTATCTTGGGGGAAAGCTCATCCTTTGCCTATTCATGGAGACTCCTTCTCCTTTATAAGCCTCCTCTATTGCCCATGAGTAGGGAGTTAGATAGTTTTGGAACATATAGACTTTGTTTGAGGAATTCGTAGTGCATTTTAGTGCTGCTCTTTGTAGGCATTTGGTGTGGTGTGCGAGGATTGCTTTGAGCTTGAGGAAGGTCATGAGCTTGTTGCCTTGTGTGTGAAAGAGAGACCTCTTTGACTTGGGAGATTTGCTTCAAAGGTGAATGCTTGGGAGACGTGCTGGCTGAACCCTCTAGAGAAGGACTCAGCGTCAGGACTTCGGTTGTACCTTACTCTACTTCCTGTTAATAAAGATAGATGACTACTCTTATGGTTCCATTTCCATTTGTTCAATGATTGATTAATGCAAATTGTATCTTTCCTGATCGATACATAGTTGTTGTTAGTATATTTTACGCTTGTGTTTTCTCTCTTTTGCTTATGCAGGTGTTCATCCGCGAGGATAGCGGGGGATTGTGATCGGCTGGAGCGAAGGAGCGAGAGGAGTATCTCTTCGACAAACAAGCGTTGGAATCCAAGTAGGTTACTCTCACCCACTTGTTAATTACAACTAGGAACCTGCGGTGTAGCATTGTTCGATTGTTGCTAGACCCCTGTTGGGCTAGTAGGGATCGCCTCTATCCGTAGAGGGGATTTACCTATCCAACAATTTGGCAACTCCACTGGGGAGCTTGCCTATCCCTTTGTATGTCACCTTTGTTGATTATTGCTTCTTTGTCGAGATTTTGGGGAGTGGTTTTGTTGGCGGTTTGTTTCTGGGCTCACCCTAGGGACTACCTTAATTGCCTTGAAAACCTGTTCTTTTGGTTTGGGAGTTTTTGTTCGAATTGACTTGCTTTTCAGCCTCAGCGTGTTTTATTTTGAAACAGTTGCACTGACAGCGCATCCTGTCTTCTTTGCTGTCTCTGTCATCGCGTCTGTATATTCATCTAGTCGCACTGACCTGGTTTTTCGGGCCAGCACCCTTTATTCGTGTCCTTCCGCGCTGACAGCGCAAAGTTGCTACGGGCACTTCTGCATCATCGCTTTGTTGCTATAGGGACACCCGCGCTGATCCTGTAAAAAGTCTTTTTGGCCAACTTGACCTACTGAACCTCTTGATTTTGGTTTTCCCCTGCTTTTTACACTTGGCTTGTGGCTTGATAACTTTGTCGGACTGTGACTCGCTTGCGGGGCCTCGTTCCACAAGAGCTCGTTTATCACTTGTTTGCAGTTTGTGCAAAGACCTTCCTTCTTGCTTTTATTGCTTGGTTTGCATTCTGCCTTGACTTTTACGGTTGCTTGAGTGTGTGGGAGTTTTGTTTGACTGGTTTTGAGTCTCTCTTTTGAGAAATTATTAATTTGATTTCCTTTGATCATTACTTGAAGGTTTGTCTCAGTCTCTTCACAATTTTGCGTCTTTTTGCTTTTGTTTTTGCAAAAAAAAAAATTTCCCCCTCATTCGCCGGGGGGGGGGGGGGG
>APFE030015197.1:45035-153854 GCA_000404065.3 Pinus taeda | reverse complement strand
AGCCTCCTCCATTGCCCATGAGCAGCTAGTTTGGAACATATAGACTTTGATTGAAGAATTCTTAGTGCATTAGTGCTGCTCTTTGTAGGCATTTGGTGTGCTGTGTGAGGATTGCTTTGAGCTTGAGGAAGGTCATGAGCTTGTTGCCTTGTATGTGAGAGAGAGACCTTTTTGACTTGGGAGATTTGTTTCAAAGGTGAATGCTTAGAAGATATGCTAGCTGGACCCTCTAGAGAAGGACTCAGCGTCAGGACTTCGGTTGTACCTTACTCTATTTTCTGTTAATAAAGATAGATGACTACTTTTATGGTTCCATTTCCATTTGTCCAATGAATGATTGATGTAAATTGTATCCTTCCTGACTGATACATAGTTGTTGTTAGTAGATTTTACGCTTGTGTTTTCTCTCTTTTGCTTGTGCAGGTGTTCATCCGCGAGGATAGCAGGGAATTGTGATCGGCTGGAGCGAAGGAGCGAGAGGAGTATCTCTTCGACAAACAAGCGTTGGAATCCAAGTAGGTTACTCTCACCCACTTGTTAATTACAACTAGGAACCTGCGGTGTAGCATTGTTCGATTGTTGCTAGGCCCCTGTTGGGCTAGTAGGGATCGCCTCTATCCGTAGAGGGGATTTACCTATCCAACAATGTGTCTATTAAAATTTGCAATGGCTTACCAATTGCACATAGATGTTAATTCATAGATTGTCTCAAGGATGCTGCTATCTCTGTTTTGTGTATAATGGTTATATATGTGATCAAATGCACTCGATTGATACTTCCTTAACTCCATGTTGAACCCTTCTCCCTTTTGGTTGTGGTACACCTTGGGTGAGACTCCTTGCCCCTTGGGGTAAGGGAAAATGTCGGCGTCGTCCTAGACTATAGCAGACTATTGTTGGCCCCCTACGCGCTAACCCAGGGTCTTTCCACTGATGACTCTTTCGAGCCAACAATTTGACATGTCATTTTTGACAAAAATTCTGAAAATGTGTATTTTTTTTAGTATACTTATATAGAAAAATTGTATTTTTTTCATTATATTTATATAGAAAATGTGTTTTTTTTGGTGAAATGTTTACAATTATTGTGTTTTAGTGACAATTATTTGATGTCCATTGAAATATTAATTAACACTACATAAATATATAGAAAATAGTAACTTTAAAATATTGACCATTTTTTTTTTTAAACTACGTGAAAAAATGAAGATTTCATTACAAAGAAAACTGAAAAGAAAAATGAAAACATGAAAACACAAAAAATACACTTAAAAAAAATCTTACGAGAAGAAGAAGACATTATTCACACTTGCTATATTATATTGTGCATCTTGGAGACAATCATCATTATCGGTGGCCATCCTCGTGTCTGCTAACAATCTCCATTATTGAATGGTAATTATATGATTTTGTACATGTTCAGCCTCAATGCCTTTTTTCAAATGTCTCGAAATATGTTGTTAAGGTGAAGCAGAGATCAAAACCTTGGGTAGAGGCTTACATCACTCAACCTTGTTTCCTATCCCAATATGCATATGTTATTTTTTGGAGACAACTCATCAAAATGATCTTATTATGACACAAGTTCCACATTGTGCTTATCAGTGGACATGATCGTCATATCTCGTTGTTGAGAAATCCCTTTGACATAGCTACTGAGCGTGGGAATGCACGAATCAGGGCATGATTTTTTTATTTTTTTAATATATGTGTTGTATCAGGTTTCTCATAGTCCCGAATCTCTAACCCTCTCTCTTTTTTCCAAGAACACGACGATTATAAAAAAATTTGATCATCATCTCTACCTTTGATCTCACACTTTAGGGGGCATATGTTACACAGGAAAATGACCTCCTCATCAGCTCAGAGGATAAGGACAAGATTACTGAAAGATTGACCAAGTTCAGAGGCCTATTTTCCAAGCCAACGCTCTTTCGGAACTAGCAAGGTGATTTATAAAGATTCCTAGCCATGCATCGGCTGCGTTAGTCCCTAGGGTAACTCTCTGTGTTGCCTTGGGGGGGTGCATTAATCAAATTTAGTGATCTTCTGGAGGTCAAAGGATCGGGTTGACAAAATAGTATCCATATATTCACTCATATGTCACCCCATAAAGCAGGGAAATATCCGGATTCGACCTGTTTGATGAATTTCTATTCCTAACGGAGTCTACAAACAGGGAAAGAGTGATAAAGCATGGAAACATCTCAACTTTTTCCTAAAATAACTCATGAAAGATTTGGCGAGGCTTATCCTCTCATGCTATATATTTGAGGCTAGGGCTATTGTGAAAGAGGTTGAAAGTATTGAAAGGAATGCCTATTGACTATCGAAGATTGTATTAAACATTAGCTCTTCAAGAGCTTAAGAAGAGAGAGAGAGATAGGGGCTAGAGGAGTAAGGGAAGCTTAATGCAATTGATGGTTGTAATCACTCTTTCCTATCATTAATATAGACCTGCAGTTGTGTTATCCACTCCATGGCATTGGTATTGTTATTTATTTACATGTTTATGCAACGCTAATGATTATGAGTAGCTTATATATATGCAGTTAGATATCCCTATGTATTCCTGTATTGATTGTCAAAGTTATATGTTGTGATATTACGCCTCATATTGTTTATGTGCAGGTATTGATCTAGGAGCTACTTGAGGGGTCTTCCACTCCACTACTTTGTGTTCTCCAGTATCACCACACCAAGATATGAGGTAACAATCCTTATTTTTACTTTAATTATCGTTTCACTAATACGGATGTGTGCATGTATCTCTGGTCCAGCTACAGCTAATCTGACTATATTCCAAGGATATCGGAAGATCCTTGAGGGTTTCACCACCACAATCACCCATGCATTAATCCATATAGTAGCTACTCCATTGACACTGCTCAGTATCATTGTCTTAGGATCAGTGTGTGAGACAATCCAGTGGATCACATCTCCGCATGGTAATACAGGATACCTACATGAAACCTTCTACAATCCTGACTTATAAATATTGACATAGACCTAATGGTCCTCCAGATTCTCCTCAAAGTTGCCTGCGAAAATAGTGTTGACATCTTTCCATGTGATGTTGATGTCTTTCTCAATGAACAGGTGTGTGTTTGTGTATGCGGGCAAACTCATAGACCCCTGCTCAACCACATCCCCAGTATCGATTTCAACTATCTCTTTTGATCCAACTCTCTTCGAGGCCATGATACCTATACTATTAAGAATATGCTCAAAACCTGTGGTACTTGGTGACAGAGAAGACACTCATAGAAAGACAATTTCATTTAAAAAACATCAAGCAACTCGAGAATCAATCAAGCAAAAAACTAGTGACTGTTGGGCAAGATTGCGCAACATTGACTTCGGGAGGCTGGGAGACTGTCATCAGGAACTACGCATCGCACAGTCTCAACTACCAGTGAGGGTCACTGCTAACTGGAACTACGCATTATGCAGTCTCAGCTGCCAGTGAGGCTAAATGTTGACTAAAACTACGCAATGCGCAGTCCAGTGAGGATAATTGGTGATTAAAACTATGTAATGCACAGTCCAGTGAAGCTGACTATTGATTGAAACTATGCAATTCCTAGAATAATCAGGTTGGGTTGCTAGCTAAAACTTCACATTGCGCAATTCCAGTGGGTAGGACTGGGCACTGCCTCCTAGGATTGCACAGAGCATAGCTGGGAGCTAGTGTGGGTAGTGTTTGCGCAATTCATGGAGGCAAGGTAGACCCTTGACTTCCAGGAATGCACAGAGCATGTTGGGAGAGACACGATGTGGGTCAAGATAGCCCAAATCTACCCAATGGCAACCTGAAAACGTGAAGGATTGAGTGTGTCTGTAAAGATGGTACAGATCTGAGTGAATATACATGCATGCAATTTAGGAAAGTGCAGAAATCAGTCAAATGGAAAACCAAGAAGCTCATGAAGATAGTTGCCACAACGATGACCATCAGTGCAAAAATAGTGTTATGCATGCGACACTAACGAAAGGTTATGAAAAACTCGAAACAACATTTCTACAAGTTAGAACACATTGAAACGCTAGTGGTTGTTCAATGAAACAAAGGAAACAACACTCATACAAGACGAAAACTACAAAGCGACAGAAAAAAGAAAGGCATGAAAAGCAAAACTTACCTAGAAAAGTTGTGTTGACTGTGTCGAAGGTTCCTAGATGCCTTGGGAATACTAGAGCTCCAAGATCGAATATGACGAATGAGCTCTGAGGCATCATTTAAATAAATTTGGTGAAATTAAGGTTTATGACACGCATGCCACATATATAGGAAAAAACGTGACTTGGTGGGGAGTTTCTAAAATCGACTTTGCATGTAACTCCTACAGCTAAAAATAGATCCCTAAAATCTAGGGATGTTTTTTCGCTTTTTTTTTTTTTTTTTTTTTTTTTTTTTTTTTTTTTTTTTTTTTTTTTTTTTTTTTTGTTTTTTTTTTGTTGTTTTTTTCAGGAAAAGCTGCCCGACATGTAAGGAATGTTTACATAGTTCTAGAGGGAATTGGATAACCTATCGACACATGCAATGGGCAATTACTGAGGGAAAAATTTTGCATTGTTCCTCAGATGAGTGGCCATGATTGGCTGGACATCTTTGCACAATTTTCTAGGGAAGTGTTGCCGGCCTACTTTGCACATTTTTCCGAAGTAGTGATGTTAGCGAATTCTACACATTTATGGAGAGAAGTGCAATTGGCATGGCCTGATCTGCGCATTTCTAGAGAGTACTGTCAGCTGGCTGAAACTGTGCATTTATGGAGAGCATTACAGCTGGCCTAACCTGCTCTACACATTTCTGGAGAGCAGTGTCGGTTGGCTGGAACTACACATTTCTGGAGAGAAGTGTCATCTAGCTTGATCTGTACAATTTCCAAAGAAAGGCTGGCTGACCTGCTCTGCACAATTTTAGAGGGGAAGAAAGATTGCCCTCTAGGATTACACAGTTTTTCCTGACAGCCTGTTAACCAAATGTGAACCAAGTGTTGGATCAGCTTGTATTTGATTGACGAGACAAGTGAGTGAACACAAGCTGTAAAGTGACAAATGAAATAAAATAAACACAAGTACTTGATCAATGTAAGATAGCTGCTATGGTTTCGAGGAGGGAGGCTCCAAAACGAAGAGAAGGAAAAATTTTGGAGGGTTGTACATGGGTCCACAAATGTTAGTATGCATAAGTTCGAGTATATCTTTCTTTCTCCCACTTAAAATAGAGGGAAATTCATCCTTGTGTATTTTTCCAAGTGCACAACCTTCAAAATCAATATGTTCATTTCTTAAAATGGGAAGTCCATCAACCATACCTTGTTTTTGTAGCAGAAATAAGTCATGAAGGTTGATGTGACCAAGCCTTTGATGCCAAATATTCTTTGTAGTCATAGTCGATGAAGTTAAAGCTTGATGTGGTACGCTTGTAACATTCAACTTATATAGGCCTCCAACTCATACTCCTGATGCGACCGACCTCTGATGATTTAGCAAATCTGTTATAATATAGTAAGTTTTGAAAATTTGTACCTTTAGATTCTGATTTGCAATCATGGAGACAGAGATCAAATTATTTTTAATACCAGGTACATACATTACATTCAGGATGCGCCTGATATTACGATTAGGAAATATCACAAGAATATCTCCATACCATCTAATTTGATATGCTTTATCATCTCCCAGGTAGATGTTCGCACCATTGCTCATCCCCTTGAAATTTTCATACTAGTTTTTATTACCTGCAATATGAGTGGATGCTCCAGAATCCACAAACTGAGTTTCAGCCTCATCGGTCTTAGTAGAAAGAGCAACATTAGACACAAATAATTTAAGATCATAATATTTATCTTTGCTAGAAAAATCCCCTGTATGCCTCTTGTGTTTATGTATGGTTTCATTAGTATTCTTTTTATAACAATCTCTAGCAATATAACCAGTTCTACCACAGTAAAAACACTTAATTCCCGAATCATTTCTAGCAGATGACATAACTTGAAATGGATTTTTCTGGGATGGACCACCGTTTTTTCTGTCCTCCTTCTGGTTTCCCTTCGAAGAACTTTTTCTTCGTTGCCAACATCAGATCTTCATTTTGAGGCTTCAGATTCATAAGTGTCTCTTCTTCCTGCATCAAAATCCATGTCAACTCTTCAAAGGTGGGAGCTTTCTCCCTCGCCACAAGCCTTGTAATGAACACTTGATAATCCTCTATCATGCCATTCAAGGTAATTGTGACGAGATCCGTGTTGAACACTTTCTCCCCTATGTTGCCCAACATGTCTCTCAATTCTTTAATCCTTGAGATGAATGCAGCAACAGATTCATTCTCCTCCATTCTCATGGAGAAAATCTTACTCCTCATAAACAACAAATGATTTGTATTTTTTGTTTCATACAAATCCTTGAGCATCACCCAAATGTCATTAGCAGTTTTTCGTTCTTGGATATGAGGGATTGTGTTTTTTTTTTACCAACATCTTCAAGAGGACCTTTGCTTTATTTTCCCTCTTTTCACAATCTTGAACTGATGTGGTTGTGGTGCCACCAGCTGTAGTGGGATTTTCTTCATCTCCGATTGCAGTTGTCCATGCACTGGAACCCTCGAGCAATGTATGAAACTTGAAGTTCTAGTTGGCGTAATTTGATCCATTGAGATTATTTCTCTCATTTAGGTATGTCTCTCCAATGTGATTATTCATTGTGACAAAAACACGACTCCACTAACAGATCCACTGGTCTAATCTATAGATCTATTAATCCAGAACTTGATATACGGATCCAAGACTAGATCCTCCAACAGTTGATCTATGGATTGAACTCTAGATCCTTCAATAGTTCCACATATGGGTGCTATGGATCTAACTCCAGACAGATGGCCTTCAAAAAAATGTTGGACAAGACCACCAACTCAAGCACTTATGGTCTCGGACAGTCTCCAACCAAAAAAAAAGAAAAAGAAAACACAAACGCCCTTTCACTATTCTGCAGGTTGCACTAACAGAAAATTATGCAAGTTTTCTAGATCAACGTAGGTTTGACCCCTTAAACCAGCATTGATCAGACTTCCTCAAAATTTCAACGCACTATCACAAAGGAAATTGAACCAGCCACCAAGGCTTAACTCAACCACCAAGGCCCAACTCAGCCACCAAGGCTCTCAATCTAATGACCAAGGCACACTCACCACAGACTCAATTCTCTGTGCTCTAATACCATGTTAAAAAATGGAAGGACCAAACTGGAATGAAACTTACACACTGAAAACTAGCAGCTCACATGTGAGCAAGCTACACTTAGCAGTGAGCTCTATTCCATTAATCATAAAATCAGAAATATATAAGTTTACATTCAATTTAGGGAGATCAGAAGTATCTCCTAGAAAATAAGAACTAACTCTAATCTAGGACACAAACAACGATGAAACAAATTTTCTCCATTATTTTCAACTAATCAATGTGATCCCTTTTATGCATATGACATAGAAGTGAACCTGGCTTGATGATGAAACTGGAAGTGAACAAGATGATGAAGACATGGAGGGGGAGAAGATCTTGCAAGGAGACATGAATGCTAAGGAATATGCACTAGAAGTGAGCCTAGAAATATTCAAACGAGAACTACAGGAGCTCTTGGTAAGCAATTCCTGTACAATTCTGCTCGCCAATTTTCAACATTGAATGGATAAAGATACACCAAACATCTCGATTACAAGGTATTTTGGGTTAAAGAACTTAGGCACAAATTCAAAAAGTTAGAAATGAGAAGTGTATTGAAGTTGGGGATACTGGAGCAATGAAAATTGTGGAGACTTGTCCTCATTTGAAAATCTTGAATCTGTTAGATTGTTTGAAAATTGGAAGTAAGGCAGTTATGTCTTTAGCAAAATGGTGTAAAAGGCTTGAGGTTCTAATGATTGGGTGTCAGCACATATCATTATATTATAGTAGTGAGGCAACAAGAGCAACAAAAATATGGATTTTAAAGGAACCCAACATGTCCTCGTGTATCTACCTCCAATAACATTACATGAAAGAGAAATCATAACATTGAGAGTGCCTCGTAGCGTTAATGGCACAAACATTCTATCTAATTTTTTTTAGAATTTGATCGTTTAGTCCAGCAGTCTCGAACCTGCAACTTGTGCATAGAGAAACCTTGATCATTTTCCATTAGAGAATAGCTACAAAATATATTTAGCAAATTTTTGACACCTAATCATCAGGATTGGGTGAATAACTGAAATTGATGTAAATAAATAATGGAGAATATGAATAGTCACCGAGAGATGAAATGAACAACCTCTCCCTCATTTATATAATAAACACCAACCTAAATGAAATCAATGAATTGAATTTTGTGGAGTTACTACCTGGCCTGACATGGTATCATAACCAACTCCATTTTTGGCATCTCCTTCTAGTCTTCTAACTCCCTTCTGCCAATTTCTTGTAGTCTGTCCACTGCCCCCTGAGGAGTCAGTCCACTTCCCTCTCCACAGTCACTGCCGCAAATCTCTGTCATTATCAGCGGATGGATGGCAACTTATGCGGGAATGTTTCTGAAACCTTATGTGTGTTCTCTCAGTCATTGAAGAAAACATGAGGTAACAGCCTCTGAGCACTGTTTTTTTATGTTTGTAATCGTTGCACTAGAATCGGAAAGAAGAAGAAGCCGTCAACTTGAAGAGCCAACGCTTAATCCAGTAGTAGAACGATTATGGAGATGCGAACCAGGGTTGCGCGCTATAGCATGGATAACGTAATCCTTTTGGAGTAACCGGTTGACAAGCCAGGAGGCCACGAAACCTGTCCCTCTCATCACGTAAAAAAGTAGATGCTCGACGGGCTTTACCATTGATGGTTTCAGCGGCCATTTTGAGGTGTAATGAATGGCCCCCTTTTTTTTCCTTCCAATATTAATTTTGCGATGAGAGATAGAGTTTCTCTGAACCTTTACAATCAGAATCGAAGTGCCTCCATGAGGAACTATCTGGTGGCTGTGTGATATGGTTGAATTTAAAAAAAAAAATATTGTATGTGCATTTTGAGACCCACTAACTGATTTCTTGAACGCTGCTATCGAAGTCTGAAGTCTGTTGAACACTGCCCATATATCAAATGTTGTCTTGGTGTTGTACGTTGAACGTTGCCCATATATTGAACATTGTCTTGGTATTGTACATTGAATGCTGCCCATATGTTGAACGCTACCCATATATTGAAGTCTGTTGTATTTATGCTACCTTAATAAATAGTCTTGGTTTATTACATTGATATATGGTCTCACCATATGCTGGTATCACCATATGCTACCCCACTTGTGTATGCATTGAAGTTTTTTTTGGCATATAAAAATTGTTGAACGCCATGTGCTAAATAGAGTTTTTTAAAATGAGGACGTGGGCCAAAGCCCTGTGGCATGAAGTGTTGAATGCGCTATACAATTTTGTGTATTTACAGTTGTGGGTATTGACATTTGTTGTCCAGTTGAATTGCTGTCCAGTGATATCAAAATTATATTTTTTTCCCATTAAGAGTAAAATTTTGCAGCAAAAGTTTTTGTTACAGTATGCATTCGATCATATCCATTGTGGGAATAGTTCTCACAGGCAAGGAGAACTATCCTGAGTGGTATTGGATGATAAAAAACACCGTCATTTTCAATGAGTTGTGGAAAGGAGTGTGCATTGGAGACGGAGACAAATAGCTAGAACAACCTACCTCAGACAAAGAGCTCGCCATTTGGGAAAATAAGAACAACAAAGCATATGCATTGATTGCAACATCTGTAAGTGAAGAGGTGAGCTGCCATATTTTTCCATTTTCAACTGCTTTTGAAGCCTTCAAAAGCTAAAAGAACTCTATGACTCACATTCTGCACTTGAATTTGTTCAGCTCATGATTAAACTCTTCACTCTTGAATTGCAAAATAATGATCCTCTTGCTCTTGCATCTAAAGTAAAGTATATAATGCAGGAGATCCAAGCCACTAAAATTGATTTGGATATTCCTCTTATCGCTTTTCTCAAGGCACTTTATCCTACTTACTCCAATTATCTTGAGTCATTGCAAGCAAATGGAAATCTTAAAGCATTACCTTTGACTCTCTTGTGAAAAAATTTGCTGAAAGAGAGAAAGATTTTGGAAAGAAGAGATCCCCTGAATATTCTGAAAAGGTTGTGTGCCTTGCTCATAAAGAAAAACATCCTGCTTAAGATTCTTCAAGAGGAAGAGGAAGATATTTCAGAGGTAGGGGGGTAGACACTCTCAAGGAGAAAAGGCATATTTGCACTGCATAGACTGCAAAAAAAAATGGATCACATGATGCCTCTACATGCAAGCTACCATGGGACAAAATTAAGCAGCAAAGAAATCAACAGAAAGGTAAAATTGATGATACAAACAAAGGTAAAGTACCTGAATTTTCTCACTATGTTGTGGCACAATGTAATATTGGAGTAAATGAATATTTATTTAATGCTTCACTTGCTTCTTGGAAAAATGATTGGTTGCTTGATTCAGGAGCAACTTGCCACGTGACTCATATATTTTTTTTTTTTGAAGAATTTACTGACAATGTTGATGGAGCAGTATACTTTGCAGACCAATCAAAAATCAATCCATTAGGGCTTGGCACAATCAGGCTTAAATTTCCTGGTCTTCCAGACTTTCTTCTGCATCATGTTCTCTATCTCCTACAGCTGAAGAGAAACTTGCTTTCCTTGGTCCACATTCGCCAGCAAGTTCACTCCATTCATATGTTTGATGGCAAGCTTGAGGTGAGAAAAGCATCTGACCACTCACTTGTCATGAGGGGAATAGAAGAAGAAAGGTTTCTCAAGCTGCAAGGTGCCTCTACTCATGCACAACATTTCTCATACAATTCTCATTATGAAGAGGGTACACTTCCATCAAGCTTATTATGGCATGCTAGATTTTGAGATTTGAACTATGACAACCTCTGCTTGTTGAAGAAAAATGTTATTGCTAGTTTGCCTACAATTCCAAAAAAATATAATCAATGTGATGCTTGCATTCTAGGAAAGCATAACAAACAACCTTTTCATGATTCACATTAAAAGCACATAGAAAACTTGAACTCATTCATTCAGATTTACGTGGTCCAATGCCTGTTCCTTTTGTAAATGGAAATAAATATATGATGATATTTATTGATGACTACACCAGAATGTGTTGGGTTTATTTATTGAAGAACAAATCTAATTCTTTTCAAACATTCAAGAACTTTCATAAATGGATTGAAAATGATGCACAATCTCATATTGAGTCTATTTGCATTGATAATGTTAAAGAATACACATCAAATGAATTTGAAAACTATCTTCGCCAACATGGGATCAAACGTCAAACAATTGTGCCTTATAATCCCCAACAGAATGGTGTAGCTGAAAGAATGAATAGAACAATCTTAAATATGGTATGATCCATGCTCTTCTTAAAAAATGTAAAGATAATTTTTTGGGCTCATGTTGTTCTATGTGCTACATATATAAAGAATAGATGTCCATCTAATGCTATTAGAAATAAGACTCCATATGAAATGTGGTATGGACATGTTACTTCAGTAAAGCATCTCAGGGTCTTTGGTTCCACCTATTATGCCTTGATACCAAAGGTACATAGAAACAAACTTGGTGCTAGAAGTCGTAAGTGTATCTTCCTGGGGTATTCAAACACCTCCAAAGCATACCGTCTCCATGATGAAGTCAATAAAAAGTTTGTTGTATCTAGAGATGTAATTTTTCTTAAATCATCCAAAATTGACAATGTTGTTGAACGACAACTTGATCTCTTGGATAGATTCGCAAATGCAAAATCATTTCAAGAATTTGATAATCAGATTTAACATCTTGAAGGGGGGATTCCGATACTAGATCAACATGTGGAATCTTCTTCTGAAGAACACTTTCCCCTGCGTGAAACTCCAACAATGGATGATGCTTTAAGTGATGTGATTGATAGAATTGGGAGACTCAACCTTGATTCAGTCCCAACTCAATCAACGAAGTAGCCTGAACCATCTGAGAAAGGTCCCCCAAAGTGGTTGACAAAGACACTTGAAAATGTTCATCCTGATGAGGTTGGAAAGACAGGAACTAGAAATTCAAACCGGCAAAATGGAGGTGATGTAGATGACTCTGATTCACCTGTTGATATGGATGTTTCTTATGATTGTGAATTGAGCTTATTTATAGATTTTGAACCAACTTCCTTCAAAGAAGCTGCTTCTCATGATGAATGGAAAGAAGCGATGCAAAAGGAGTATGATGCCCTCATAAACAATGGCACTTGGAAGCTGGTTGATCCTCCATTAGGAACCAAACCAATTAACTGCAATTGGGTCTACAAGAACAAGTATAAAGCTGATGGCTCACTTGACAAGCACAAAGTTAGGCTTGTTGCAAAAGGTTTTGCATAGAAGGAAGGGGTCGATTATGCGGAGACTTTTGCCCCCACAACAAAATGGACTACCATTCGGATAGTCTTTGCCTTAGCAGCTTAGAATGGTTGAAAATTCCATCAAATGGATGTAAAACTGCTTTCTTGAATGGAGATCTAAAAGAAAATGTTATTATGTCCCAGCCTATAGGATTTGCAGTGAAAGGACATGAACATAAAGTATGCAAACTTGTGAAATCCTTGTATGGCCTCAAATAAGCACTGTGAGCTTGGTATGAAAAACTAACTGAGCATCTTCTGAAACTCAATTTCAAACATTATGATCTTGATGATGCAAATTTATTTGTCAAGAAAGTTGGAAAAACAGTTGTATATCTTGTGGTGTATGTAGATGATATTTTGATGACAGGGAAAAATGAAAGCTACATTGCATCCATAAAGAAGGAATTGGGTAAAAGTTTTGAAATGACTGATTTGGGCTATGTTCATTACTATCTTAGTATTGAAGTCACTCAACATCTGAAGTCCATATTTCTTTCTCAAAATAAGTACATTGGAAATATGTTGAATAGGTTTGGCATGACAGAATGCAATCCTCTTACTACTCCAATGGAACAAAACTTAAAGCTTACATCTATTGAAGGAAAAGAATTTAAGGATGCAACAAAGTATAGATAGCTTGTAGGAAGTCTTAACTACCTAAGTACTACCAAACTAGACATTTCATTTGTTGTTGGAATCCTCTCTAGGTTTAAGCAAAAGCTTTGTGATGGAAATTGGTCTATTGCAAAAAGAGTTCTAAGGTACTTGAAGGGAACTCAAGACTTTGGAATTAAGTATACACAGGTGGACGACTTCAGCTTGATTGGATACTCTGGTTCATACTTCGATGGAGACAAAGAAACTGGGGTATCTACTTCAAGATATGTTATGAGTCTTGGATCAGGAGCCGTCTCCTGGAGATCACGCAAATAATCAGTTCCAGCAGATTCCACAACAGAAGCAGAATACGTGGAAACAGCTGAGGCAACAAAAGAAATTGTGTGACTTAGGAAAATTCTTGAAGATTTGCAGGTAAAACAAATACAATCAACTCCACTCATGATTGACAATACCTCTACAATAAAGTTGGCCAAGAACCCAAAGTTCCATGATCGAACGAAGCACATAAATACTAAATATCATTTGATTTGACATTATGTTGAAGCCAAAACAATCCATCTCCACGATTGTTCCATGAACGAGCAAATTGAAGACATATTCACCAAAGCGCTTGGAAGATAAAAGCTTGAAAGATTCAGAACGATGCTTGGACTCACGAACATCCCTTTAGATTAAGGGGGGGAATGTTGACACCTAATCATCAGGATTGGGTGAATAACTGAAATTGATGTAAATAAATAATGGGGAATATGAATAGTCACCGGGAGATGAAATGAATAGCATCTCCCTCATGTATATAATAAACACCAACCTAAATGAAATCAATGAATTGAATTTTGTGGAGTTACTACGTGGCCTGACACAAATAAATATGTTGTTTCTATCAATCCTAGATTTAGAAGAACCGTTTAAAACATCGATAGATTGCATGTGAGGGGTCGCGGGAATCAAACATGGAATGTGGTCTCAACAAGTTGTCTTCTTCGTTGCGTTTGGCGCTTTATGGACCAAATGGCTCAGCGATTGAGGCATTTTGTTTGGAACAACTTTGAAATCACTCAAAATAGATTCTTATTGTTTTGATAGGGACATGCTAGAGAGTGAGAAAATTGAAGTTGTAGGGAAATTTTGAGCATGTTGCAATGGGTGTTGTTCCAGAGCATTCTCTTTATGAAGTTCCATCTTTGCAAGTGCAAGGCCTGCGGAAGGAAATAACAACATTCAGTGTGTGGCAAGACCTCACAGAGAAAGTTGCTTCAACTTTTTGTGAAGGTAATTGCCATGAATCAAAATTGTGGGGAAATTTTTGAAGGCGTCAGTTACCACTCTCAATCTAGATGGAGAAATATAAATAATCAAATTAACAATGAAGAGCACAGAGACTGTGAAGTCTAAATTTATTTTAGTGGAGCCAGATTGAGAGCTCACAATGGTAAATATCGAATATTGATAGACACAGATCCAGGTTAATGCCTCCTGCAACTCTTAGAGCAATCGACGACTTATAATGGTGCCTGCTCACGAGTGAGCCAAATCAACAACATGAGCGGGCAAGGTAGGGTTGCACAATTGCTTGTACTGCGCTGTGGTAGAATCAACAACGCAGATTAAATCAGCGACCTCCTAATTTTCAAAACCAGAAGGGGGTCGCTCAAAATCATGAGTGGTTTTCCCAGGACGCATGTCATGAAAGGCCAGGCCCACTTGTACAATAAGTTTGATAAGTAAAAAAACACAAACATATCGAAGCATATGTTATAAAGTTTTATAAAAAGAATATATATAGATATATATATATATATATATATATTATATATATATATATTATATAATTATACTACATATATATATATATATATATATATATATATAATTTTGGAGTAAGTAGGCGGCTAGATCTAGATCTAGGCGACTAGGTTCTAGATCTAATCTTCTGTGGTTAGACCTAGATCTAATCTTATCTTTTGCCTTATTTATATGCGGCTGGGTTCTACGGGCAAGTAAAATATGACTTCCAGCTTCGCGAAAATAGTTGTTGGCTCATTAGCTTTTGGAGGGCAAGCTCCTGCCCATATCGTCAGTGAAGCCCCAGCTCCCACTGTTCAGGTGGTCCAGGCCTCACTCGATGAAGCTTTGAAGTTTTCTGAAAGTGCTCTAATCTGACGGTTCAATGGTTTTTGGCCGCGGCTGACAGCTCTTCACAATTGGATCTCGGAGGTATGGAAACCTATCATTTCTGATGAAATTAATATCTACCCCTGTGCTAGGGGTTCCTTTATAGTAGATTTTGAAAATCCTAAAAGCAGACAATGTATTCTAGACTTCGACCCTTGGTTTTGGGAAAAATCAGGCATATTCATGAAGCCATGGAACCCATCATTCAATCCCTCTACAACAGTCATAACCTCAACACCAGTTTGGGTGAGATTGCCAAGCCTACCCTTGTATCTCTAGAATCTCTCCTCGCTAAAAGCCATTGGAAATGCAATTGGGAAATTTTACTGCAGGTGTCCAGGAATAGAGGAATATACCAGAACCACCTATGCACGCATCTGTGTGGAAATGGACTTCAGCGCTGGATTCCCAGCTGAAATAAACCTAACAAGTAAAGACTATGTGTGGAACCAGAAACTCGATTATGAAAGTGTCCTCTTTAGATGTTGATCTTGTTTTGAGGCAGGACATCTAGCCAAAAATTGCCCAAAAGCATCCCAGAAAAATTCTGCTAGAAAAAACCACCACATATTTACATGGTGGGAAGGAGCACAAAAAGAACACTACATTGTCATCAAAGAAGAATACTCTAGTGAAAACTCTGAATCACAAGAAATCGGGCACGAAAGAAACAACTCTCAAGACAAGCAGGGAGAAAGCCCCGCCCAACAAATCAACAGTTATGAGGATTTGAATACCGCACAAAATAAATCTTCATTTAACAACAAAGTAGATCTCCTAGACCAAACTTCTTCTCCAACTACCTTCAAAAGGATGAACACAATAGATCGCGAAACTAAGACACCAATGTCTCAAGAACCAGGGGAGATGAAGGAGATGCAACATAAAGGAAGTTGGAAGACCATAGAGAAAAAAAAGAAAGCTATAGCGCCAATTTCGCCAAGAAAGACGAGGAGCCAGATAATTAAAAACTAAGAAAATTATAGGTCTGATAGACCAATTTAGTCTCAGTAGACGTTAACCATCATCATCATAATCAAGTTACGAAAATGTCATATTAATATGAGTCCTCGATATTTTAAAAATTCATTATTATTTTTAATTAAGCTCTTTTTAATAAAAGAAATAGTTGTTATAACTGTACACAAATCAGTTTTATAATTGATTTTGACCGTTAAGTTTTGAGAGATTTGAAAATTTTAGCGTTTTGGGCTATTTTATAAATGTTTTTCTTTATTAGAACTAATGTATGTAATAGTAGTAGATTCGGTTGAAATATAATTACAAATTTACCTATGTAATCCATTCATATATATTTTTTAACTTTATTTCATTTTCAGTTTCAGGGTCGAAAACATTAATTCTGTTGCTCAGGTTATTAAAATCCTGTCTTTCTGTATTCTCCGTATTTCCATTAGATTCAGTTCGAAGGTCAGCACCCTCATAATTGGTCTAATCATAAGCCTCTAACCAATAAAGAGTACATTTCCAAATAATTTTAAAATTTAATGAAATTTGAATGATAACGGGCCACTAGGTAGTTGTCTCAAGAGTAACAACACTTTATTCATATTTAAATAATAATAAATTCAATATTTAATAATAATGTTTTATAAGGTATTAATATTTATTTATTACTATTATTAATATATTATATTATTAATGAAAATATATATTTTAATTTAAAAATTATTTATAATTTATATTGTTTAGGGTCTTAGAGTGTCTTAAAACTATTTTTGTTTAGTTAAGAGTCAGTTTGGCAAGAGTGATAGTCTACCACTTTAAAGATCATCAGCCAGATATTATTTTAGGTGGTGTGGTTTTCCTTGGATAACAGTGATGAATTATCTATCTTTATTGTTGGTTTGACTGAGTTATATTAAGTTTTTCCACCCTATAAAAAAATAAAACTACAATCTATTAAATTCAATATGGAAACTTAGATTTTTCCAAATTTACATATATACAACTAAAAATTTAACTGTATTAGGAAACCATATTAAAATTAAAATGATTCGATCTCAAAATTAGAATTAAAATGAATATCAAAGGAAACCATAATTATTAAAATTAAAATGATTCGATCTTAAAGTTAGAATTAAAATGAATATCAAAGGAAACCATAATTATGGTTTAAACCAGGGTCACTTGTATTAAATTACAGTGCATTAAAAATGTTACTTAAAAATATTTAAGCAATCAAATGCGAAGCCTGCAAAGCTGAGAAAGGATAGTGAATCTGAAATAAGAAAGGAGTTATTATGTCGGGATATGAGGTAATGTTAATTCACTTAATGACAAGCGACAATACCTGTGTTTTTTAGGACGGCCTAAAAAGATGGCAAAACCCTTCGGTACAACAATTGATCCATGTCCTCGTCACCTCTAAAATCAGAGTCACAAATTCCAGACACCTCAGCTCCTCCTCCTGGCCAACCTGAGTGTGAAGCGGTCTCCCTACTACCTTCGAAGATTTCATCAAAGTTTCAAACCCTGGCGACTCCTTTGCTTCTATATTATTACAATCCGTCATGTCCACGGATTCAAGGTTTGCAAGACCAGAAAGGCCTCCTATTTTCCGCAATGCACCACACCTCTTCAGAACGAGAGTTCTTAGTGTCGTTGGCAATGCTCCAATCTCCACTATCCCGTTACAAGACTTGATCTCGAGAAGTCGAAGCCTAGGGCAAACACGTGGAGGAAACGAGACCTCTGATATTTCTATGAGCTCCAGATGGAGCTCCTCCAGCTTGAGGATGCCTGTGTCAAGGGAAGCATCCAAGTCACTCGACGCTATTTGCCCCTCTGTTGTTTCTCTTTCTCCTTCAACCTTTGTAAATGGCAGTTGGTGCAACGGACAATTGCTTACTTCTAAACGTTTAAGATTGTTCAGCTTCATGAGATCTCGTGGAAGGCTTCGTATTCCACAATTCCGTATCTCCAACAATCTCAGCTGAGCCAGCCTTCCAACTGACTCGGGCAAACATTGCAATTTCTGGCATTCAACGAGCAACAATTCCTGCAAATTAGTTAGTTCATCCAATGAAGGCGGGAACCCTTCCATCAAAGGGTCTTCAATTAACAGAGTTTCCAATTTTCTTAGGCATCCAACATCACTTGGCAGCTCATGTGTTAAGTTGTTTCCCAAATATAACTCTGCAACTGTGCTAAGTGGTTCGCTGGAGATGGTCAAACTGCAGCAATCTCTCAAATCCACACGCCTAAGCTGTACTAGCTTCCCAAAAGAATTTGGAATCATCTTCAAACGTTCGCAGCTAAACAGATTGATGCTCTTGAGATTTATCAAATTCCCGAAGGAATCTGGAAGCGTCTCCAACATAGAACATCTCTGCAGATCAATGTATTGTAGATTGGTTAACATCCCAAACGAATCTGGAAGCTTCTTCAAACTTTTGCACTGCTTCAAATTGATATGTTGGAGATTGGATAACTTCCCGAACAAATCTGGAAGCGTCTTCAAACTTTCGCACCGCTCCAAATTGAGATGTTGGAGATGTATCAAATTCACAAAGGAATTTGGAAGCTCATTCAGATTTATACAACAACTCAGATTGATATCTGTGATATGTGTCAGAAAGTCAGAGGAATCCGGAAGCTTTGTCAAACGTTTGCAGCCAGAAAGATTGATGTGTTGGAGATTTCTGGAAATACAATCTGGAAGCTCCTTCAAAAATATGCAACCAGACAGACTAATGTGTTGGAGATTTCTTAAATGCTTAAAGGAATCTGGAAGTCCATCCAAACTTTCGCACCCGGACAGATCGATGTGCTCTATTCTTTTCAAGTTGTCAAAACAATCTGGAAGAGCCCCCAAACTTTCACACCTGGACAGATCAACATGTCGGAGATTTGTTAAATTCCCGAAAGTATTTGGAACCTCCGCCAAACTTTTGCATTCCGATAGGTTGATATATTGGAGCTTAGTCAAATTCCTGAAGGAATTTGGAAGCAGTTCCAACCTTTCGCACTTGGACAGATCCAAGTGTTGGAGTTCTCTAAAATTCTCCAAGGAATCTGGAAATTCTTTCAAACTTTTGCACCCGGACAGATTGATATGATGGAGATTAACTAAATTCTCCAAGCAGTCAGGGAGTTCATTCAAACATTCGCAGTCGGAGAGCTTCATGTTTTGGAGATTTATTAATTTCCCCAGGGAATCTGGGAGCTTATTCAAACTTTTGCAACCAGAGAAATCGATATGTTGAAGCTTTGTTAAATTTCCTAGGGATTCTGGAATAGACTGCAATCTAAAGCACCGTTTAAACTTTAAATGTTTCAAGCAGCTCAGTTCAGTTCCCAATTCTTCTGGTAACGTTGTTAAATGCGCCCCCTCATCTACTGAATACTCCACAACAATTTTTTCCAGCTGCTTTATTGGCCCTAAAGCCCTTGGAAACTCTAGAAATGGAGCATCAATATTTAACTCCTGCAACTGCAAAGAGGCCTGCAATGTCCATATTTCAATCAATAGAAGACAGAAAAATACATTGATTATCATCTGCAAATTATGCAACAACATCCTACCTACCTACCTGAGCATTAGATTCCCACAACCTTTCCAATTTACCCCCGGCCACTTCTAAAACTTTTAAACCCTGCAGTAAAATGGAAGGAGGCAGGGAAAGGAGAGGACACTTGTTCCAGGAGAACCATATGAGTTTTGTTGGTTGCACCAGAGTCAAAAGGTGTTCCGCAAAATAGCCTTCAGCTTGTAACAGTTGCAATTCCTTGATTCCAGCCAACTGCGTTTGTGATTTTAAGCGGAGCTGTTCTTCGTCACCTGACTGAGGATCCATCCTAATTCCGCGTACCGCTTGTTCCTTATTAAAAACAAGGATGACAACATCGTAAGCCGTATCCAAAAATCTTTATACTTAATATAGAACAGTGGAACCATATATAAATTAATGGCCGATAAACAAGGATGATTCTCAATTCAAGATATCATAATTTTCAAATTCTAATTCGAATTCAGATTAGATGGGATAACAGTGAGAAATTGTAAATAGAACAGTAATTCAAATGCAATAGAACCTATAGCCAATAATTACTATAGACCCTATAGCCAATAACATGATACAAGAGAGACATAAAATTTGGTCCAAAACTAAGGAAAAACCTTACATGGCAGAAAACCCTTTCAATATTTTCTTCTATTAAATTGTTATCAAATCTTCAACAAAGGCATTACAATGTTCCAATTAGACAATAAAGAGTCAAAGCCAAATCTTTGATTTATCCAACAATTCACTAACCAATGTCCAAGAGATTAGCCCAAAAGTCAAATATGATCAACAAATCAAATCTACAATTTTGGTTAAAGTCAACAGTAGTTGTAGCAGCCCTAGCAAGTCAATGATCAATGGTCAAAACTCCTTCAATTTAGCTCAGTCAATAGCCAAAAGGTGCAGCCTTGAATGTTGGTCAAAGATCAGACAAAATACTCACTCCAAATCTACTCAAAGTCAAACTTTGGCCTGCTAAAACCCTAGTTGCAGATATGAGACCAACGTTAGTCAAACAACACATAAAAGTTTGGTCAAATAGCCTTTGACTTCGACCCTCCAAATCAGATCCAAATCTAGTCAAACCAAGTCAAAATGAGAAAATTCAACATTGGTCAAAGGTTGATCAAAGTCCCAAAACAGAAATAGAGTTGAGACCAATCAGAGAGAATCTCTCTCCTCTTTGCACATGTGAAAGGAACCTATAATTTTTAGAAGTAGTCAAACCTCCAAAAGAAGAAGAGATGTGCATTGTGTTGCTCAAAAGTGATGTGGATTATGGTGTATTTAAATGCTTATTAGGTGGACAAATTTATTTGTCCAGACCGACTTGAATTTTTATGTACTTACGGGTTTGTCATTAAAAATTAAATTTTTCCTTGACTAAATTGAATTCTTCCAAATGCAAAGAGGGTCTTCTCTAGATGAGGAAGGTTGTCCAAAGGAGGGAATTTGTCCCTGAGCTATCAAATTAACACTCCCTCTCAGCTAGGGAGAAATTTCCAATTGCATCATGAATATCATCTCGAACATATCGTCATTGCCATAATTGAATCAAGTCATGTCTCGTCTCTTCTCATCTCTCCTCATTTGTTTAACACTCATGAATCTAAAGAAGAAGAATCATCATAGGGGAACTCAAGTTACCATCCTCTATCCAAGGGCAATAAACAAGATACTACTTACTATGAGGTAAGGATCACAACTATCCCAAGTCTCCTCACCCATTGGCCAAATGGGTGGCAATCCCAACAAGCCCAGCTTGTGGGTTGGATGCCAATCGAGGTATACTTTATCAAATCTCAAAGATGACAATAAGAAGGGTGCTACTTACCATGTGGTAAGGATCTCAACTATAATATTGTCAGACAATAGGAAAGATAGTACTTACCATGAGGTAAGGATCACAATTATCTTATTATCCAGAGTTCCCTCAACCTCAGGAGTTCTCTGGCTCAATTCCTCTCCGTGAGAGCTTAGACAGGAGGGAAGAGCATAACTTAGTGTCCTCAATCAGTCGAGACCCTTATCTATGAGGGTCATATCCATCAGTGCAAGCTCCTCTCTAAAGACTAAGAACTTCCCTTTCGGCAAAGCCTTGCTAAGAATGTTTGTTATCTGTTCATCAATCAAAATATGATGGAGTTTCACGACTCCTCATTGCGCCATGCCTCATACATAGTGATATTTCATCTCAGTATGCTTGGACTTGTCGTAAAACATGAGATTCACTGCTAGTTGGATCCCACTCTTGTTATCACAATATATCACCCTTGTATCCAAAACCTTCTCAAATAACTCTCCAAAGAGATTCCTCAATCATACTTCTTCACAGATGCCCATGCTAGCAACAATATATTTTTCCTTGATCGTGCTGAAAGCTACAAACCTCTCCTTCCTACTCATCCAAGATATCAAAGATATCATGGCAGAACCCAAACTAAAGTAGCACCCTGATGTTCTCTTCCTGTTATTAACATTTATGGCCGAGTTAGCCTTAGTGTACCCATGAAGTCTCACATATTTAGTAGTATATCTTAGACCAACATTAATCATCTCTAAGGTCCCCTAGTTGTCTTTCCATGTAAATAAAATAAGACCAAGTTCATGGGACACGTATTCCAAGATGAATGGTGGGAAAGCACTATAGTGGGTATCACTTGTGGTTTATTAATGGCTATGGAAATTGGCAAAAGAAAAGAGGTGTTAATTAGCATTTAATTATGAAAAAAAGGAAAATAGGAGAAAAGGAAGGTGAAGAGACACAAATGTGCATGCAAAGGAAATTAGAGGAAAATGAAAAAATAGAGAAATCAATGATAAAAAGGCTTTAGAGAAACAGTCGATGGATTTTGGTCAGTTCATTTTTGGCTGTCCTTTCATTGCCTCATACACTCTTGCACACTTAGAGTATTCTTGGAGCACTCTAGCATTCTCTTGGATTTGGAATAAGACAAGCTAGGAAGCAAAGCGAAAGCAAAGGAAATCAAGGAAGCTCAAGGAGACAGTTGGATCAATAGCTACAATTGGATTGATTTGTAGGTAAGTTTGCATGTGTGATCCCCTTGTTGGTTTATGGATGCATGATGCATGCATGTGATTCCTTGGTTATGTGTTGTCATTGGCATGGAGATTTTCCTAGATTGACAATGGTTTCAATCTTGCCTTGCCATTTCCTAGATAACCATGGTGTAGTGGGTTCCCTATTTGGATTTTTTGATTGGTTCTTAGGTTCATTATGGTTGTGTGTTGGAATAAATGCTTTGGATCCATGAAACATTTTGGGTTCTCTGGAAGTTGTAGGCTGAGTTACTACTCCTTAAAGCTTACGGGTTGGGACAAATGCTCTAGAGCCCTACAACAGGTTGGCTTCTCTAAAGGTTATGGGTTGAGTTACTAGTTCTTAGAGCCTTGGACAACTTGGATAGAGACCCATCTAGTTGTTGTTAGTGATTTTTGGACTGGTTAGGTGAAGTCACTATGGTTGAGGGATCAAGTAGTTTGGCCTCTAAAAGCCCTAGTTGGTTTTGTTTTGGTTAAACCCTTATGATCCCACATTCATGATCAGAATATGGTGCAAGGGTGATTGACTAAAAGAGATATTTTGGTTCAGACAATCTATGGTTGGGTGGTACGTGGAAGTCCCTGACTTGGTTGGCATTTTCATATGTTAATATGAGATATTTTTTATTGTGATCTATGAGCACATATCTTGACTATTATAGTGATTTTATGGTTTTTTATTATGCCTATATGTTGGTTATATGATGTATTCTATCTATGTCTCTTGTCATCTTTTGATAAGTTAATGAATGGTTAATGAATGCATGGGTTAACTAACATTGTGGAAGCTAGCTAGAGAGGGTGTATCGCCTTCTTGGTGATTCTCAAATGAGGTTCAAGATCTTATAATCAGATATGCATTCATGACATGTAGCTTTCATATTTACCATATGTTTGAAAAAATGTCTATCTTGGATTAGATAAGTCTAGGTCAAGTTATTGCTTGAGATTTGATTGGTTGGAATTTTCATCATCTCATTTATGTTTTTGGAAAGTTATAGGTAGTTTTGGGTAGTGGTCTAGAGGCTATACTGAAGAAGTAGCTTAGATCTCGGAACCATTGGCACAAAACTAGATTTTTTGGGTCATCACTACATGCAAGCACGCTTGTGCATGTGGTTGGAGCCTCATAAAAGCATGCATGTAGTATTAAGGGCATAGTTGGGGTTTTAGTCGGGGAAAAATGGTTCCAACTTATGGTTTTACCAGTTGGGGTGGTTTGCAGCCTCTTGAGTTGTTTGTAGACCCTAAGGGATGTCAGTAAGTATTTGGTTTGTCAGTCTCAATTCCATAACTGGAATTTGGAGATTGGGTCATATCATAGTAGCACTCAGCTCATGTTTACCCTGGAAATCTTATAAAAGTGGGAAAAAATGGAGTGGGGGGTTATAGATTGGATTCAGAGTGAGGTTGCAGCACCGGACCTCAGGGTGAATGTGATTGTCATGCATGCATATGAGTTGTCAATTGTGTTTACTATGCATGCATTGTGATGGTTATGGTTATCATGCATGTGATTATTATTGCAGTTTTGTGTCATCATTCATGGTGTTGAGATGATCGATATGTTTATGTCATTATGTGCGTTTTGGTGTGTGTTTGTATGTATCGTGCTAATCTGGAATGACTTGTGCAGATGTAATAGCCTTCCCAGAGACACATTGAGGTATGTTTTCATTATGTTTTTTATTAGTTTATTTAAAATGGTATGTTTTCAGGAGATAGAAGATTAAAGATGAAGAACTGTGTGAGCATCAATGTATTTGTGATCCACCACTCACAGGAAGCACCAACTCCCTTTGAGTGTTTGCTAGCACTCACTAGCAAGAAGCACCAACTCCATCCTTTTGCAGACACCTGATAAGCCTACCAGAAGAACCATCTGATGCCACAACTTCATGGATTTGTTGCAAGCACTAACTTGTAGCTCCTTGGATTTATGCAAGCACCAACTTGCAGGAGGCACCAGCCCCAAGCCTTCTCAAACACCCACTAGAGATGGAAGCACCAACTTCATGTATGCAGGCTCCAACCCACACTTAAAAGAAAACTTATTGCTCACTGTAATTGGTAACATCACTTCCTGTTTTTAGCTCTTTTATCTCCTCAGCCCTTGGCCAACGTAACATTCTCTTTCCTCTACTCACTCTGCAGTTTCCCATTGTTCTCCTCAACAATAATCACTCATCACAACTATCTTAGTACTCTATTCACACCGCAACATCATACTATTCTCGGTCCACTACTCTTAACAACATACAGTCAACACTCATCCCCTTCTATTCCACTGGCTCTCTTAGCCTCTTACACAACAACACGGGCTCTCTCTCAGTCTCTCACACAACATCAATGGCACACTATGGGCCTTTTTCTTCTGCATAGGTACTCTCTGCCTTTCTCTGCAGCATAGGCTCATTTGTCCTCACGCGACATCACACACACACCCCCATAGAGCTCTCCTCACAACTCACTCGCAACAATGATGCTTTCCCCTACTTTTCTCAACTGCAATCCTAGGCTTTATTTCACTGAAAAACAGTGATCAATATTATCTCTGTCAGCCAACACTCTGCCATTCACACTACCTGAGTGTACTCCTACATGGCACTCCTTGTTGTTGTTGTGTATCTTGCTTGATTTTTGTCATTGCATTAAACATGAGAATGGGAAGCTAAATGCATTTCAACCTACTGAGAAATAATCTTAGTCACACTGTAGACTCAAGGAGCTCTGCCATTAAATTCATCTTGTACCAAAAACTCCTAGTTCACGCAACTTCCCTTACAGACCTGATTAAAATTCAATGGAATGGGATAGGTTAATTAAGTATCAAGGAGAAGAGCATTCTCCTGACATAGAAGATACATTGAGAAGCTTGAAGGAATATAATAGAAGATTAATTAAGGCATATGAAAGGCTTTACAAAGCTCAGGAAAAGAAAGCGGAGGTTAATGCAAACATCCTTTAGAGCCTTTTAGATTTTTGGAAATAGGGATAGCTAAGGATCAACCATGGATAGAAGGAAAATACTAATGCGGCATATGGCAACAGGTCTCGATCAGGATACAAGTTGGACATAGATGACAGAGTCAAAGGTGGAAGATCTTTGGATACACCTGATAGGAGGGGTAGTGGTTATGGTTTCTATTCTAGTTTAAGTTCCGAGAGACATTATCACCATGAATGTCATCATATTTATAGGAGGAGTGAGAAGTAGTATTTTCCAAAGGACTTCAAGAAATCCAAAACCCATACATTTGATGGAGAAATGAAGAGATCAGAGGATGCTGAATCATGGCTTTTTGGGATGAAGAAATTATTCATATTTCATGAATATTCTGAGAACATGAAAAGCCAAGATAGCTACATTCGGTCTTAAAGGGAAAGAAAAAAATTGGTAGGAAGAAGTGAAGAATGTCAAAGGAATTAGAGAAGAGGAGTTGGTTTGGGATGAGTTTGAGAGACTCTTCAAGAAGAAGTATTTGTTTGATAGATTCTATGATGACAGGGCTAAGGAATTATATGGGTTCTATGATTGATGATGAGTACACTAGTAGATTCTTTGAACTATTGATATATGTGCCTTACCTCAAGGAGGAGAAAGAAAAGATTCAAAGGTTTACCAGTGGGTTGCCAATAGCATTTAGAGATTGGATTTAGTTTGACGAGCCTCAGTCACTAGAGTAAGCCATCAGAAAGCTAAAGAACTATTATGTGTAATTAAAGTGCAAGTATAAACTTAAGCAATAGTGGAAAGGGAAGGGGAAAACTAAGGGAAAGTGGGCCAATGAGAGAGGAAGACTTCAGGATACAGGTGACAAGCATAATGTAGCATTGCATAATAATTTCAATGCAGTTGATAGAGGGCAGGAGTCTCCACCTAAGGAGCAGGACAAGGGTGATGGTAGGCAACATTTGAGCTGTTGGACTTGTGGTGGAGAGCATTGCAGGAGAGATTGTCTACATAATCAGGGTGGTAGGCATGAGATTTACAATGCTGAGGAAGCACATACAGTTGGAGATGTTGGGTTGAGTATTCCTTGGATTTATACAATAGTGGATAATAGGTAGACAAATCATCAAGAATCTATTATCAATATGGAAGGTAAGCCTCATGATCAAGTTGTTTCTATTTTGATTGATAATGGATCTAACTATAGTTATATTAGTCCTGGCCTCGTGGATAAGTGTTGCTTGAGTAAACAAGTGCATGCAGAATCTTGGTTGGTGCAGATGGCTACAGGGACCAAGAGAAGAGTTCATAATTGGGTGAGATCTTGTGCATTTCATATGAATGATATGCCTACGTCATCACATTTAAATGTGCTTCCTTTGGGTTCATATAGTATGATTTTGGGCATGAATTGGTTGTTCATTGACAGAACTAAGGTGGATTTCTATTATTAGGCTATTGAGTATCTGGATGATGATGGGGAAAGGGGAGTCTTGCAAGGAAAGAAGAAGCCTACATCAGTAAAGATGGTTACAACTATGAGAGTTAAGTGTAGCTACAAGAAAGGATGTTTGTTATTTGTTGTACATATTTCTAGCGACAAAGTTAAGGATGTAGAGAATGAGGAAGTCCCGAAGAAATATCATGTTTTGTAGAAGTTTTAGGATGTGTTTCAGTAGAGATTCTAGATTTATCACCTCATATGGAAGTGTAATTCTCTATTGAGTTGATCCCAGGAGAAACACCAACATCTAAAGCACCTTACAAGATGAGTAATCTAGAGTTGGTGGAATTGAAGTTGCAGCTTAAGGAAATTATTGATAAGGGATACATAATGCCAAGTGTGTCTCCTTGGAGTGCACCAGTGTTTTTTGTAAGGAAAAAGGATGGTACTCTTAGATTGTGCATTAATTACAAGAAGTTGCACAAGGAGACTATCAAGAAATGGTATCCTTTTTCGTGAATTGTTTGATCAGTTGAAGGGAGAAATAATGTTCTTGAATATTGATATGAGATCGGGATATCATAAAGTGTGCATCAAAGAAGAAGACATATACAATATTACATTCGCTACCAAGTATGGGCATTATGAGTTTGTTGTTGTTCCTTTTTCTCTTACTAATGCTTCGACTACTTTCATGTGTTTGATGAACAATGTGTTGCGTCCTTGTCTAAACAAGTTTGTGATAGTGTTTATTGATGACATATTGATATATTCTAAGAATGAGGAGGAGAATGCAGAACACCTAGCAATAGTATTCATATTGTTGAGAGAGCATTAGTTGTATGCCAAGCTTAGCAAGTGCAGTTTATTTCAAACTGGACTTCATTACTTGAGACATGTTGTTTCCAAGGAAGGGATAACATTGGACTTGAAAAAGATTAAAGCTATCATGGAGTGGCCAATTCCTGTGAATGTGGATGACGTTAGATCATTCATGGGACGAGCAAATTATTACAAGTGGTTCATCAAGAACTTCTCAAAGATTAGTTATCCTATTACATATTTGTAGAGAAAAGGGAAGAAGTTTGAATGGACTGAGGAGTGTGGTGCAACTAGTTTTTAGTAGTTGAAGCATTTGCTTACAAATGCTCTGGCCTTGAAGATTGCAGATCTAGATAAAGAGTTTGTGGTATGTAAAATTTCTTGCAAGGAAGGATTTGGTGGCATCTTGATGGAGGAAGGGAAAGTAGCATACTATGAATCAAGGAAGTTGAATGAGCATGAGCAGAACTATGTGACTCATGATCTAGAGTTGGCAACTATCATTCATGCATAAAGAGATGAAGGAATTATCTCCTTTACATGATATTTGTATTGATGAGTGATCATAGTGGGTTGAGGTATTTGTTTGACTAACCTAATCTAAATGCCAGGAAGGCTAGATGGTTTTCTACTCTTAGTGAGCTTGACTTTTATATCAGGTACACTAAGCACAAGGAGAATAGGGTAGCAGATGCTCCTAGCACGAGAGTATAGATGAATCACATTTCATTTGTGAGTTCATATGGGATAGATTTATAGGAGAAAATATTGCATGCAGGGAAACTTGATGACAAGTACTAGCACCTAGATCACATGTTGCAACAACAAGGTGAAGGTGATAGGGATAAGGAGTATCATCTCATGACAGATGGATTGGTGAGATTCAAGGACAAGATTTATGTACCTAATAGAAGTGAGCTCAAGAAGCTTATATTGAGGGATTTTCATGTCAAGCTGTATTCAGGCCACCTAGGATACTAAAAGGCTTTAACAGTTGTTAATAAGTTCTACTATTGGAAAAACTTGAAGAAGGAAGTGACTGATTTTGTTGCTAGATGTTTTGATTATCAACAGGTGAAAGTAGAGTGTAAGCCTCCCACTGGTTTGTTACAATCGATTCTAATTTCAGAATGGAAATGGGAGGTCATTTCCATGGACTTCATTACAAGGCTTTCGAGGACATCGAAGAAAAATGATTCCATCATGGTTGTGGTTGAAAGGTTGACCAAGGCATCTCACTTAATTGCAATAAAGTATATTAATTCAACTAGTGATATAGCTCGGATATTCATCAAGGAGATAGTGAGGTTGCATGGAGTTTCCAAGAATATTGTATTAAATAGAGATGCTAACTCCACTTCCAAGTTTTGAAAGGAGTTATTTGCTAGCTTGGGGATAGAGTTAGCTTTCAGAACAACTTATCATCTACAGATAGATGGGAAGACAGAGAGAATTAATAGGATTCTTGAGTATGCATCAATAGAGGAAGTGGGAGGAGTAATCTTCCACTGGTAGAGTTTGCATATAATAATGGGTATCAAGAATCCTTGAAGATGTGTACATTTTAGGCTCTTTATCGGTGGAGTTTTAATACTCCTATCATCTGGATTGATCCAATGAACAAGGTATTAATTGGACCATACATGTTAGATGAAATGGAGCAGGAGATGTCGACTATCAAAAGGAATTTAAAGGTAACTTAGGACAGGTTGAAGAGTTATGCAGATCAGCGGAGAGAAGTCAAGGAGTTTCAAGTTGGGGAGCATGTGTACTTGCACATCAAGCCCAATAAGAGCTCCTTGAGGATTGGGTCTTGTGCCAAGTTGGCACCTCAGTATTGTGGGCCTTTTGAGATCCTTGAGAAGGTTGGACCAATGACCTATAGAATTTCGCTACCGCCAACACTAAAGCTCCATGATGTTTTCCATGTTTCATTGCTTAAAATATCTGTCCAGGATGTTGATCATGTGATTTATTGGTTTGTATTATAGGTGGAACTAGAGGGAGAGTTCTAAAGAGATCCATAGTGCATTTTGCAGCGGAAACAACTCATGCTCTGGAACCAAGCAATAGAGAAAGTTAAAGTGTAGTGGAAGCACTTTGGGCCTGAGGAAGCTACATGGGAGATGGCTAATAAAATGTGGGCCTTGTATCCTTCCTTATTTGTTGGTTGAGGATATGTATTTTGGTATAGGTGTTTGATGGTTATATGTATATGCATATGTGTATTATAAATACTGGAATGAGTTGTTTTTTAAAGCTCCAATACGCATTATGGTGATGTTATGGTTTTCATCAGTTGTCATTATAAATATTACATCGAGTTGCGCTATAAAGCTTTAATAAGCAGTGTGTTGGTCATGTTTTCAACAGTTGGATATGTTGTAAATGTTGCATTGATTTGTGATATAAGCTCCATGGGTAACATGTTTTGATGGTTGTAAGCATCATAAAACATTGAGGATGGTGTTCCCCCAAGGGGGAGGGGTTCGTAACAACACCTGGTTGATTTTCCATGTAAATAAAATAATACCAATGTCATGGGACACATATTTCAAGTTTAATGGTGGGTAAACACTATAGTGGGTGTTTCAATGAATTATGCAAGGAGTTATTGCTTTGTGATCTTGTGCTCATATAAGATAAATAGACACCAAAAGAAAAAATGGCCAATAGATAGACAATCAAATCCCAGCCTAATGCTCAAACATGCAGCAAGAAAATGGTTCTAGATGTTATAAAGGAAAGAGTGCGCACTTGGCCTCCTCGCAGGCTGGTGAAGGGTTTTGAATTCATAGAATAATCCTCACGCTCCACTGAAGCGATCTTCTTCATCTGCACTTGATCTCAATACCTACACATAACTACAAACATTCAAGGATGACAAGTGATCTTCCTCGGAAGATCGTTAGCTCAAAACATCATAGAATCAATATATGTAACTGCTACAAACATGTAGATATAGGTAAGGAACATGTATCTATTAATTGAAAATGAAAGTACAAAAAATGTATACATTCTAGCAAAGGATATCCTCTGCTCAAGTTTGTAGTATGGTCTCCTCTCCCAATACAGTAGAGCTCTCGCGCTATAGTTTGGATACTAGATCTTACCCCCTTTCCTCTTGGTGAGATTATATAGCCTCATACTATCCTCCAGGAGAATGTATCTAGACACATAAGGGCTTGAGAATTTAGGAAAATTCTACAACAATGGACCCCTAGCCAACTCATACACAAGAGGGTCAAGTTGATCTCCTTGGGAATGAAAAACTCTATAAACCTTTTCCATAATTATGAGCTTTTATCAATTATCCCAATTATGAAATAATTATTCTCTCATAATTAGAATATTTTGGAAAATTAATTATGAGAGATAACTCAATCATGTAATTCCACCCTTTTATCGTGGTTTAAATATGACATAAGTAAAAGAAAAGGTGAAATGGGATGCATTTTGACCAAACAACGGAGATAAGTTGATATTGGATTTCTCTCAATATAATGGAGTGGAAAATAAGGTTATGACAATGGACATCACTTGTGGTTTATTAATGGCTATGGAAATTGGCAAAGACATTGGCAAAGGAAAAGATGCATTAATGAGCATTTAATTATGAAAATAAAGGAAAATAGAAGAAAAGGAAGGCGAAGAGACACAAATGTACATACAAGGGAAATTAGAGGAAAATGAAGGGAAATGGAGAAAATAGAGGAATCAATGATAAAAATACTTCAAAGAAATAGTTCATGGCTTTTGTTCAGTTCAATTTTAGTTCTCTCCTTTCATTCTCTCATACACTCTTACACACACAGAGTATTCTTGGAGCACTCTAGCATTCTCTTAGATTTGGAAGAAGAAAAGAAAGGAAGCAAAGGGCAAGCAAAGGAAATCACATGCTTGGCAGCAACCCAGTGTACATGTAGAGGCTCAGTCATGAATTGACTCAGAGTGTTAGTTCAAAACATATGTCTAGACGGGTCTTTGTGAGGAACATCAATGCCCCAATCAACTATCAATATATAGAGGGATTTTCAAAGTAAGATCCAACAACATCTCCACATAACTTCTTAAATTTCATCTCCATTGGTGTGACCAATGACTTGCATTCTACCATTCTAAATCTTTCCAACAATTTCACAACATATTTTCCTTGAGAAAGGAAAATATCTTTGGGATTTTTCCACACTTCTAATCCCAAGAAATAACACATAAAATTAAGGTATTTCATTTCAAATTCAGAGGCCAAATCTCTCTCTTACACTCGAACATTAGGGGCTCACTACTTGTTAAGAATAACTTGTCAACATATCAAACCAAAATGAGGGGCATAGCTTGGACCACTTTGAAGTAGAGGTTTGGGTCAACATTGCTTCTCATGAATCCAAGATTCACCAGATAACAATAAATATGGGCATACCAATCTCTGTGGCTTGCTTCAAACCATGTAGTGCCTTCTTTAACCTGCAAACATGATTCTTCCTATCATGTACTTCAAAGCCCAATGGTTTCTCAACAAATATTTCTTTCTATAGTATAACATGAAGAAACATAGTATTCACATCCATCTAGTGAAGGGCCCATCCTTGACTAGTAGCAAGGGAAACAATAAATATAATATTGGTATAGTGGGACACTGGTGTAAATATTTCATCATAATATTCTCCCTCTTTTATGGAGAACATCTAGGCATAAAAGTCAATTTATATTTCTCAATACTTCCATCAGCTCCATGCCTAATCTTATATATCCATTTAGAGGTCACGACATACTTTCCTTTAGTTCTTGGAACAACATCCCACACACCATTCTTCATAATGGATTCATAATATTTGGCCATGACATCCTTCCAAACCTACTCTTTCACTGCTTCTTCAAAAGTGGGAGGTTCAACCTGTATGATAGTGTTCATAACTATGACATATCCTTGGTATCGAAATGGCTTCTTACTTTCTCTAAATGTTCCTCTAGAAGTGACATGTCATTCAACATATTATAATGTGTCATGAAGCCAAAGGGGTCTCTTCCTAGCAGGGGGATCACATGGAGGAGGATCCAAGGGGTCCATAGGCTCCATGCGATCATCAACAACATCTATCTCCAACTCAAGCATAGAAGGTCCGTATCATCATCCTTCTTCTCAACAGGAGGAGTAATATCCCTTACTTTTCCAAGGGCAGCATGTTTATCAAAAGTCACATCCCTGCTAAACTCAACATTCCTCTGACTAGGCACGTATATTCTAAAAACTTTATAATTATCGTAATATACAACAAACATACCTTTATTTCCAGTAGCTTTTAGCTTGTTCCTTTTTTCCTTTGACACATGAAAATACACAAGGAAGCCAAATATCTTTATATTTCCAACATCGAGCTTCACACCTGTGAACACTTCTTCCAGAGTCTTATCACCCAGGGCTTGATGAGGAGTCATGTTTTGAACATATATCGTTGTATTAGTAGCTTCTCCCCAAAGGAACTTTGGCAACTTTTGATCATGCAACATGGTTAGGGAAACTTCCATGATAGTCCTGTTTTTTCTTTTAACCACACCATTCTTCTTGGGATTATAGGGCATGAAGGTCTCTTTCTTGATTCTAGCCTTCTTGCAAAAGTCAATGATCTCATTAGAAGTATATTCTCCACCACTATATGACCTGAATACCTTTATCCTTTTCCCTGGTTGATTCTCTATCAGTGCCTTGAAGTCCTGGAACATCTCAAATGCTCCATTCTTGTCCTTCAAGTAGAAATCCATGTCTTCTCGGAGAAGTCATCCACAAATATTATATAGTGTAGATAGCCACCTAGAGATTTTACTAGCATGGGACCACATAGATAAGAATGGATGAGTTGTAGAATATTATTGCTCCTGCTTTTCCTGGAGGTTAATGGTCCCATTGACTTCTTTCCACTAGCACATCTCATACATACTCCATCATGACAAGATAAACATCAGGCATTCTAGAAACCATACTTCTAACTTTGGGTAGGGCTTCATAGTGTAGATGTACAAACCTTCAGTGCCATAGCTCACTTTGATGATTGCTATCATGTATAATTTCTTGCAGGGATCTACCATTAACTCTATAGAGTCCTTCAATTCTAGATCCCAAGGTGAAAGCATCCGTCATGCGAGATTTTGAAGGCCAAGTGAGGACCTTTCCCCTTATAAAGGAAATTCTCATTCATTTCTCTTCCAAAGGAAGATATAGGTACAAGGTTATTCTTTAGCCTCAGAACATACATCACATCATGAGGAATATCAATTTCCTTGTAGTTCTTTAAATATCTTCTCATTTAACAGAAGCAAATACCTTCACTAGATAAGTGTAGTTGTCTCCACGGATGATTTTTAGATTAGTCCCACTCTCAACCATATTTGATAGGACCTCACGATACCCAAATAAATGTTGAGAGGCACCATTATATACCAACCAACTATCACACGAATCTAGGGGAGAAGAACTAGAAAGAGCATAAATAAGAATATATTCAGATTGACTGGTAGCAACATTATTTCCATACCTTGAGTTCCTTGATCTCTTTTGCAGATGATAACCTTCTTCATAATTATCAGGAACACATCTTCTTCTTTTATCTTCTCTCATTCTTTTATCATCACTTCTTCTTCTATCATTAAACCTATTTTTGTTGAAGCCACAATTTTTATTGAAGTTGGACCTTGGGGCATATCTCTTTTGTGGATAATCTCAAGCATAGTGACCATGCTTGAGGTAGTTGTAAAATTTAACTTTTGATGTCCCTTTTGAATCTTCTTTTGGAATCACTGGAATCTGGAGTAGGATTTCTAGAGGTAGATGGTCTTCCTCTTCCTTTTGCAGAAATTTTGAATAATTTAACACATATTCAATGGAGATTATCCTGATCATGTACTATTGCGGAAAAAATACACAATACATAAGCTCCTCTACGTTGATCATCAATATAGCAGCATCAATAACAATAAAAACATCAAGAGCATTCACACATTAACACAGTATGTATCCCGGGGAAAGCATCTCGCTAAAAACCCCAACTATCTGTATATTAATGATTGAGTCATGTAACATTACACAGCATAATACTTCTCACAAGTATCTCCACCTCTGTTACACACAATACAGCTCAGATCTGAATCAATCACTGTCTCAACTCTCCTTCGCTGCTTGCCCACCTCTGCTGCTCAATACCTACATAAGAACTGATGATAATACCAAGGCAACCACGTATTTACTTGGCTAAATAACGTGAGAACAAGCTATAATGTGGGAAAACTCATTGGCATACTCAATCCCTTGACTGTGCAAGATCTGATGCACAACTATAGTCACAACTGATAGCAATCTGATTCTCTAACACCTGTCCCTACTGAACTGAACATGCACTGACATGCAACTGAGTTAACTGATGTATTCATTAGTTGTATTATGAGTTAATAACTTGTGAATTAATTAATAACTAATTCACCCAACTCATCTCTAGTCTATTTGCCAGTTAGACTAAATACAACCAGTTTAACAAAGCTAAACTGAACACAACTCCATCAACTGCACCTCCAGTCCACTAAA
This sequence comes from Pinus taeda, assembly GCA_000404065.3. Classification (NCBI taxonomy): domain Eukaryota; kingdom Viridiplantae; phylum Streptophyta; class Pinopsida; order Pinales; family Pinaceae; genus Pinus; species Pinus taeda. The sequence goes on along the minus strand of APFE030015197.1, from coordinate 118,204 downwards.
CTCAACTCACTTGAGTTCTAACTGAAGTCCTGCATGCAAATATTAGTCATCCCATAGGTAACCACGTATTTCCTTCTGGGATCTGCATGTACCACATCTGTAGCTCATCCTGAAGTGCTCCAAGAGAATAAGACAAAGTTTATAGTCTAAATATTATTATGAGCTAATAATATTTGACTGTTATATATTTAGACTCAGCAGTCACTCCGCTGTGATCTAAAAATAAAAGTCCATCTATTTTTCCCAATTTGACCAATCATCCATAAACAACAACCTGCAATCCATAGACATGATCCATATGTCTAAAAATAGACTTTGCGCCAAAACTTGCCTGCGGGACCACTTAGTGAAGGCAACTCCTTTCCATTAAGCTCCATCATCTTGTTGCATTCTCAACAAGCATTTCTTGTTGCACACTTTTCAACAAAAGTTGCCTAAAAATCCTTTGATGCTTTGAAGGACATGCTTATTAGTGCTCCTTTACTACATCCCCCTAATTATCGATGCGTATTTCCTGTACTTGGCTACAACTGATACTACTATTCCTATGGTATTAGTTCAGGATGATGATGATAGCAATGAGCATTTGATTTATTATTTAAGCTGAAATATTCTTGATATTGAGTCTCGATATGCCCATGTTGAGAAGCTTTCCTTCGTAGACGTCCATGCTTTCTAAATGTTTTGACACTATATCCTTTCACAGAAAACCAGAGTAATTTTTTATTGCAACCCCATCACCTATATACTGAATTGTAAGTTACTGGGGGGAAATACTTCAAATGGATCATTATCCTGTAGGAGTTTGATTTAGAGTTTACTACCGCCAGATCAAAGAAATCACTCATTTTTGTGGAGTTGATATGTACCCTTCCATCTACAAGCACTTCTATGGATTTCACTGAGCAAATTTCGGCTGAAACTTTGTTTTTGATGAGCATTCTCGACCCATGGTATGGAGATATTATCATCTATCTCCAAACCCAAGCCTTTCGATCTAATTTGTCTCATTCCGACTCATGCCGCATCAAGCATCAGTCCCAACCCTATTAGATCCTTAGTGATACATTGTATCGGGTCGGTGTGGGCTCTATTATTCATAGGTGTCTCACCCTAGAAGAGGTTGAATGGGTTTTGAATGATTTCCACTCTAGTGCTTGTGGTGGTCATATGTTAGGCTACACCAGCACTTATAAAATCTTCCCTAGTTATTTTTGGCCTTCTATCTTCAAAGGTTGTATTCTAGCTATTCAAAAATGCCATGAATGCTATATTTTCAACTGCAATAAGCATGCCCCACCCAAAACCTTACAACCGGTAGTTACCATTGGCCATTTGCTAAATGGGGCATTGATTTCATGACATGTAAATGTCACTCGGATGAGGGGCATGGTTATATAATTGTCACCGAAGACTATTTTACTAAATGGGCTAAGGTGATGGCTACATAAAATGTTGACAATATTACTACTGCTCAGTTCCTTTTTAACCATGTCATAGCATGTTTTGGTGTTCCTCAAGCCATTATCACTGACAATGGATCACATTTTCGTCAGTATATGATGGCAGATCTGACTGCTCAGTTGGGCCTTCGTCATGATAGCTCAACTCCTTATTATCCACAAGCCAAAGGCCAAGTTGAGGTAGTTAATAAGGTTTTGATTACTATGCTTTAGCGTACCATTGGGAAACACAAAATTGATTAGAATTTGATGCTATTATCATCCTTTTGGGCTTACATAACTTCTACTAAGATGGCCACTAGATTCACTCCATTCTAGCTGGTAAAAGGTTTAGAGGCAACTCTTCCAATCGAATGTGAAATCCCTTCACTCAAGCTAGCTATCGAACTTCTTCCAAATACCTTACCTAAATAGGAATGACTATTGTATATTGAGAGGCTTGACGATACTTGTCACATTGCTATGATGGTCATCGAAGCTCATTTTGACCAAATCATTTCTCCCCGCACTTTTGCTGAAGGTGACTTGGTCCTTCTATATGATCAAGCCAATGATAAATTGTGAGAAGGAAAGTTCAAACCCATGTGGCATGGGCCCTACATCATTAAGCATGTCTTACAAAAAGGTGCCTACAAGCTATGTGATTATGAGGGAAATGCATTGTCATAACCCTGCAATGGGTTGTATCTGAAGGAGTATTATGTGTGAAATTCATGTAATGACTTTTGTACACTAGTGTGTGTTTTGTGTTTTGGTGTGTTTGTTTGCTTTGCAGACATGTGTTTTTCTGTTTACCTTGTGTTCCATTCAATTTGTAGATGTAGTCAATCCATTATGTTGGTTTTGTTGATGGTGCTTGTTGTAGCACACATAACCTGTCTTCTGCAACGTGGATACTCTATGACCCTAATGACGAGCTGATTAACTTACAAGGTAAATGCCTTGGTTGAACAACTAATAATATTGTTGAATACAGTGATGTCATTGAACTCTTGTCAGAATTAGTTGCTCTTGGCATTAGGGATTTAATTGTCAAGTTGGATTCACAATTCGTTGTGTTACAATTAAACAAGCATTATTCAACAATAAAACATAAGGTTTAGAGTAAACCAAAAGGTTTAGTGTAAAGTATTCCCACCATAGATATCAAGAGAAGACTTTACTCTATGAGTGTTATCATGTTACAAGTGTCAGGGGCTGCCATTAAGACATCTGGTACATTCGAATAACAACTAGCTCCTCAGCACCCTGCTGTTGCTATTCCAGCTGAGCCCTCTAGATCCTGGGGGTTGGATCCTTGGAATCCTTACCAAAGGCTCTCCTATCCTTTGAATACTTCACTTGGTGGACATTTTCATGGTTATGGTAACCTTTCGGTAGGAGTTGGTAAAACTCTAGAATTTTCTAGACCATAAGGTTTTCCTTACTGTTGAGATGGGGTCTTGTGGGTCAGTTTTGGGGCAAAAGCCCAATTTTTGATGTAAAAAGATGTAAAGTCTCTACAAATTGTGGACGTGGAGCATGGAGTTAGTTAAGAGTTGAAAAGGGTTTTTACCCTCAGTCATGTAAATGTGAGTTAGTTTTTGAAGATCTACCCATGGTTTGTGGACCATGGGATTGTATAAATAGGTATGTTTTAGAGAGCCTAAGGTAGATAGGGAGAGATAGAAGTATTTTCTCTTTGGGTACGACATAAGGAGTCTAGAGGGTTAGCACAGGAAAGTAAGAGAAAAGGCTCTGCAGCTAAGTGCGCAGAGGCCTAGAGTAGTGTTTGCAGCTGAGTGCGCAGAGCCCTGTAGCTGAGTGCACATGGAAGTATTGAGTCTGTAAACCTATATTGAAGATCAACAAAGACGACTATTGTAGAAATTCCAATGTCTTATCTCTTTACTTCTGTTATGTATGATTGCGATATATGTTGTGATAAAAAGATGTCTTTATAAAATAATGATGTATTGATGTGCAAATATACTTGACCCATCTTATTATCTGAATGCAATTAATTTTAAGTAGTTACACAAAGATCATAACACTTTTTGTTAAAGTTATCAAACATTTAGGTAGATTTGAGAAAATACTGATCTAAGGGAAATCTATGGTGTGCATAAGTAGCTAATTTTCCTGTTTAGTGTCCGCAAAATCTGGTTGTAGACCTTCGCGGAGGTCTAGATGTTGATTGAGGGGAGTTAAAGCGCTAAGCCTTAAGGGCTTAGAAATATGCACAAAGGCAGATCTAGGTCATAGTAAGACATCACACTGATCTTTGGTTGCGAAATCTTGGTTCCAACATCTCCCCCATATTGCTTCGAGTGAGACTTCAATCTACGCTACGTGGATTGATTCCAAAAGGGCTAGTAGTGTAGGGATTTTTTTGGTTCAACTAACTCTAAACTTGGGTCAGGACCCATTAATCCAACAAATGGTTTCATTTCTGGGACCAGGATCTGCATAAAGAGATGTGTGATGTCACATAAATAGAATATGACCAAGAAGGAAATTGAGAAGTGGTTGGATAGAAATATCCACAAATCCATGACACGGGAAAATAGGAATCCGCACTTGAGAAAAGAACAATGGTTGGATAGATATTTGTACATAGAGATACACAAAATTTTCTTTCATACCTTCCCGATTGAACTATACAAGTGGATAGCTAAATTGAAAGATGGCCAAGGAAGGTGGAGGCTTGACGATCCAGTCATGTGGACTCCAGAGCTAGTGTGGAGGTCTGAAGCCTCTGAAGATAAGATCGCACGTGCTGTCAACCATTGGCTTGATCAGGTTATAGGAGGATTTTTTACAGAGTTCGCGGTTGACACCTTAGTCAGTTACAATGAAGCAGGGTGATGCTTCTTCAAGGGACTGTGAGGTAATTATTTGAGATCTTTGAATACCTAGTCTAAGATTCTCTTGTGTAAAAAATTAGTTATGCCATTACCTTGATGTTTGGATTTATGTGAAGTGGATGGAGCTTTAGAAACCAAGAAAAACTAGGTCTTGAATATATCCCGTTGATTGGACCTCTTTCAAGTGATGATGAAGGAGTGTGTAGGCCTCGCTGTGAAGAGTTTTCCAGTTGATAAGGCAGGGTTTTCCACAGATACATCATCCATCCACACCACCTCCACCTCCACCTCCACAACCTACACCTTTGCCCACTCCACCATCACCACCATTACCGTTCTACATGTTGAATACCATGAAGTTTCCCATTTTCAAGGGCTTAGGAAGTGAGGATCTAGATCAGTTCTGGTTTGTTGTGAAGGCTATGTGGATAGCACAATAGATTACTCATGATAACATAAAGAAGACAGAATTGGTTACCACTCTGCAGGATCGTGCACTAACATGGTACGTTAAGTACTGCACTAATAATCCATTGGCGCCATTAGTAGATACTCGAACTGCTTTAAACAAAGAATTCAACATCTCTAAGTCTCACTCGCAATTGGTAATTAGATTTAAGGAAATCACAATGAGGCTCGGTGAAAGACCTTGGGAGCTAGATCAAAGACTGAAGTGTGGGATCCACAAAGCTAATATGCATATCATAGGTAGTCAGCACCGCGAATGGTTTATAGCTTCGATCCTGCCCCACCTAATGATTGATTTAACACAAAAAAATATAGGAACTCAAGCGCGTTGCAGCCTTAGAATATTGCTGTTGAAACATGGGGGATAACAACCTGGTCAGAACCTTGAGAAAACTCCTTTTTTGTTTAAAGTGGTGGCTCTGACTGGGGATAATGGGATCAGTTTCCCAATGTGGGTTTTAAGATGACAGTGGGTGGTTCATGAGTTTTTTCAATAGAATAATGACAATCTAAATGACTTATTCTATGATGAAATTCTCTAACTAACTTATTCTAATATAAACTCGGGTATTCCTATGTGGTATGCGATCTACAAAGCTATCTGCTTAACATGTGATAATAATATTAATCACAATTAAACAGAGATGATAATGTATAAAGATAATTTCTTTGACTAAATAGTTAGTCAAATAAATTTATAAAATATATCGCATATATTATGAGTTAGATATGAAAATCACAATTTCAGCTAGGCATCATACAAAACTACAATTAACGCTTAATAGAAACAATAAATCTCACATACAATTCATGAAAGTAAATTTTTTCCACTAATTAAATGTAAAAAAAATCAATCATACAAGATAATAGTACCATATATCCGAAGTCCTAGTCATTTGACAAATGACATAGACCAACTTCTTTCTTCAAATCAAATTGTCTCCCAAGAATACAATAGTGCATCAACAAAGGAAAGTAGTCTGATATCTAAAAGAAAGGGTCATGTTCCATAATTTCACGAAAGCATTCACAAAATTACAATAGTGCATTCTTTGCAAATGTTTTTGATAAAATTCTGGACCCTTCTCTAAAAGCATGAGAAGGGTATAAATACTATTCTAACTAATGTGCAAAAATAGATTATACAAAATTTAAGTAGGTTTCAAACAACCTTCCTCCTAACTAGGTAACTAACTCACAAAATAAATAGTGGCTAAATGAATAGTACTCACATGATGATTTACTGTCTGCTAGCTTGTCCTTCAAATCTTATATATTGATCATCGGTTGAATTTGAGGAGGTGCCCCAAAATGTTTCCTGAGTTGTCCTGTGAAAATTGCATCGGTGAGAGGTGGCAGCATCCACCGAGTTGTATGAAGGGAACAATTGAGATTCATAATCTTCTTGTGTGGCTTGATGAGGTACTGCCAATATGACTCCCAGTTGGTCCTGGTCAATTTTGTAATTTCCTCCCTTTGAGTCTCTGCCTTCTCTTGCTAGCTTTTATACAGAGCATTTAAATCGGGAATTTCTTTTAGATTGCCTACTTTAATCAGGTTGGTGGTAAATAGGGTGTGATTCACTTCCTTAATGATATTCTATGACACCTGGCTGCCCTTGCGATTTCTAGCTCGACCTGTTTTATTCTCACATCCTAATCCGTGAAGAGAATGTCTTTATGATTTTACTCAATCTCAAGTAGATTGGCTTTCCTTTCGTCTTTTGTTTCTTGCCATTCAATGAACTCAGAGATTTTGGTGTTTAAATCGTTAAACTTAGTTCTCTTGTCGATTTCCTTATCTGTCAACTAGTCGCTAGTAGTCAGATAGGGAGTAATGTCTGAGATCTTTTGGTAGAAATACTCTTGCTATTTCACAAGAAGTGAATTTAATTCTAGTGCCTCTTTAATAAACTCCTCAATAGTGGGAACATCCTTGTATCTTTCCATGGCTTGCTGCATTTGTTGGAGTTGCATGTTTTTCGCTGATACATCGACTTCATGGCTTATTTTTAGGACCTCCATGTCTTATTGTAATTGTTAGGGTCCAACCCTAACCCCCTTATTTATGTAATAGGATCAAGTCATAGTTATATTTAAGTAAAGAGTCAATAAAGCCCATATTAATAATTGAAAGTGGTTGACCCAAATTTAAAGAAGGGACCACACTTAGTTGTAAATGGGCCATGGTATTAGATAGATGGTATTAATAAGAACCATGGTATTGCATGTATGAATCCTATATAAAGGATAGAGACTCCCCTCGAGGAGCATCATGTCTTATTTTGTAATTGAGCTCAGCTCTATTAGAGGTTGCCCCCTCGAAGAGGCAAGTGAACATTGCTTTTCTTTCTGAATAATAAAATACTTGCTGTTATTTCTTATTGTTCTATGTTCTGGGTATATTTCTTCACATATTTGGTATTCTGGTATCTTCTTGTAGGTCAAGAGCATAACAAGTGGTATCAGAGCACTTTCCAGGGCCAGTGGGATCTCCAATTTTAGCAAAAAAGAAAAATTTGTCTAGAGACGGTTTCGACGTCTTTAAACCACAGGATTTTTCATTGAGCACATAAAAATGGGGATTTGGGGAGGCATGCATGTAGGAAATACAAGAGGTGGTCACGCTTGTTGGACTCCCTTGTAACCCTTGTGGGTACCCCTTCGAGTAGTAGCACATTAGATAAAACCGCACATGGACTGTCTTCCAAGTACCCTCTGGGTATATCGGAAGCCCCCTAGGCTCTCTTGAAACCCCGCCATAGATAAACTGTCGGCCATCTTGCTGCTACAGTACACTGAGACCATCACTCAGGGAGATTACGCATGCGTATGATAGGGTCATCGGGTTGTATGTCTCAAGGTATGGTTGATCCTCCTTGGTTAGTGCCCTGAAAGGTTGGGCCGAGTACTACTCTCAGACCCTTATGTATATTGCGATCTGTAGCACCTGACACTCCTTGAGACCATAGTTCCTGGGTTTCTTTCTAGATCATGCATCATCTTTTCTAGATCATATCTAGCAGGTGGGGTTCTATCACTACCGCAACAATCAGTTCCGCCATTCAGATCTATTAGATTTTCCAATTAAATTTATCAAACCTGCCATTCAGATCCAACCATTTGGTTCAATAGTAGTCACCATAATCAGATCCACCATTCAGATCTAGTAGCAGGGGTTTGATCACTGCCACATTCCTACTCATACTCTGCAGCTGAGGGAGCCTATAGATCAGAGTATTTGCAAGGTCCCCTATACCTAGGCGCGATTCTCGTAGGACATTGGGCAAAATTGACTTTTTTGGGATTCGGCTACTGCTATATTCCTAAGTGACAAGTAAAACTCCTTTAGCCCATAAGAATCAATTCAACGAGTTGAGCAAGGTGGTACCATTCACTTGTTAGCGTCAAAAATTTCAGGTTGTCCAAAATTTTAAAGAACACCAGATAGGTGCATGGTACAAACTAGAGCTCAAGCTATGGCCAATGAGAAGATCGACACCCTTGAAACAAAGTTGGATGAAGTACTATCATCTCTCAATACCTTAGCTGACAAACACGCAAAGGGAAAGGCGGAGGAACACTCAGAGGCATATGCTTTCAATGAAAACATTGAGGGCGAGTCTAGCCATTCTCTTCACCTCTTTGGCAACTACCAACAATCCCAGACATGACCACCCAAGATGGACATGTATAAATTTGATGGCTCTCATCTAGCCACATAGCTAGCACAAATGGAGCAATATTTCACACTGAATCACATCAGAGATGATGTGACTTAGCCTAGTGTGTGTCGCATGTACTTGGACAATGAAAGATGGCAATGGTGGTAGTGGCATCAACGTTTCTATGGAAGGCTGGTGATTTGGCAGACATTCACAAAAGCTCTTACAGATCGCTTCGACCATGAATCTAAATTTTTGGGTCATCTCACTAAGCTCCAATAGACAGAAATAGTGAATGAATATATTATAGCCTTTGAAGCCTTAGCCTTCCGCACAGGAGGTCTACACAATCAGTTCTACTTGGAATGTTTTGTTAGCGGTCTCAAAGAAGACATACAAGCCCACATCCGACTGGAACACCCAACCTCATGGCTAGATGCCTGCAAGATAGCTCATGAAGTAGAACATGTGTTAGCGGCCCAGTCCAATCGCCCAAATTTCATAGCCAAGGGTCACCCCACCCAGGCTCAAAGCACTACCCAAATACTCAAGGTTAAAAAGGTGTCCCCAACAGAAATGGAGGAAAGAAGAAAGTAAGGATTGTGTTACTACTATGATGAGAAATACTCCCCGGGGCATAAATGCAAGGAGCCCAAATTCTTTCAAATTGATGCTACTGATCACAATTCATCGGAGGAAGCCCCACCACTTGAGGAACCAGAGGAGGAAGATGAGGACAACAAGCTAGACAATGTACTTGAAGAACCAGTTATCTCACTTCATGCTTTGGCAGGGATTTCTTCTCCCCAAACTCTCAAAATTAGAGGTTTTATTAAGCATTGCCCTGTATTAGTTTTGATTGATAGTGGTAGTATGCATAACTTTATCCACCAAAGAGTCGCGGAAGCAGTACATTGTTTTGTCAGAGCAGTCTCTAACTTCTAGGTCCAAATTGTTGATGGGGGGACAATGAAATGTGAAGGCCGCTATGAAAATGTCAAACTTTAAATGGGGGATTATCAGTTAAAGATCCACATGTTTGCCATACACATGGGAGGGTGTGACATTGTCTTGGGTGTTGAATGGCTCCGAACACTTGACCCAATCACAATGGATTTCTAGGAGTTATATATGAGCTTTAAGTAGAACAACCACACACATACCCTCCGCAGAATCCAGGTAGGTGATCCCTCTATCATCAACTCACATAGGATGGAAAAATTGTCAAAAAGGGCCACCATGGAGTTATAGACCAATTTAATTCCATCCAGGCCTTTGAACCCACTTCTCTTCATATTCAGCCTAAGATCCAACAGATCTTAAACAACCATCTACTAGCCTTTGACAAGCCTCATGAGCTTCCACCCTTGAGAGCGGAACATGATCATAGCATTACTTTGGTCCCAGGGGCCCAACCACCAAAGGTGCACCCATATATATATCCATTCGCCCAAAAGAATGAAATTGAAAAAATCATCAAGGAACTCTTGGAAGCAGGCATCATTCATCCTAACATTAGCCCTTATTCATCGCCTATGGTAATGGTGCTCAAGAGAGATGGGGAATGGCGTATATGTCCAAACTTCAAGGCCCTCAACAAGTTGACAGTCAAAGATAAATTTCCCATCCCAGTTGTCAATGATTTGCAGGATGAACTAAATGGGGATCAATTCTTTACTAAGCTCAACCTTCACTCGGGTTATCACCAAATTTGCATGAAAGAAATAGACATTCCAAAGACTACTTTCTAAACTCATGAAGGCCATTATGAGTTCTTGGTCATGCCATTTGGTCTTTGTAATGCCCCATCCACTTTTCAGAGCCTCATGAACCACCTGCTCAAACCATATCTCAAAAAACATTTCCTTGTTTTCTTTGATGACATCCTCATCTATAGCCACACCTAGGCCACACATCTTCAACATGTAGATCTACTCTTGCAATTGCTCCAAAAGCATAAATTATTTGACAAAATGTCCAAGTGCTCTTTTGGCATGGAAGAAGTTGAGTATTTGGGCCACATTGTGGGGCGTGAAGGTGTCAGGGTGGACCCCAAAAAGATCTAGGAAATGCAGGATTGGTCTCAACCAAAGATCTTAAAGATCTTGAGAGGATTTTTGGGTCTCATGGGCTACTATCGCAAATTTTTCTGCAATTATGGTTGCATTGCTAGACCCCTCACTCACCTCCTCAAGAAAAAATCATTTCTCTGGAATGATGAAGCAAAACAGGAATTTATAGCTCTCAAACATGCCATGTGTTCCACTCTCATATTAGCACTGCCCAATTTCACCAAATCTTTTGTGAATGAATGTGATGCTTCAGGTATGGGTATTGGGGTGGTCTTAATGCAGGAAGGTTGACCCTTGGCCTTCACTATCCAACAACTAAGTGGGAAAAATATGGGACATTCTACCTATGAGAAGGAGATGATGGCCATATTACATGCAGTAGATACCTGGTGACCATACGTATTGGGGAAACGTTTCCAAATCCGCACAATCCATCAAAGCCTTAAATATTTTTTGGAGCAACGCCTATCCTCGCCACAACAAAATAAATGGCTTGCCAAAGTGTTGGGATATGATTATGAGATAATTTACAAGAAAGGGTGCAAAAATGTTGTAGCAGATGCATTATCACGCCAATTTGAGGAGGAAATCACCCTACTCGCAATCTCCCTTCCCATTCCAGAATGGATTGAAGAGGCTCACAAGGAATGGTTTTCACATCCTTTGCTCTCCCAACTCATTAATAAATACAGGCAGATCCAAAATTCCACAGCGGGCTACTCTTGGTAGGATGAGATTCTTCGCTACAAGGACAGAGTCATGATATCACCAACATCCACTCTCAAAATCACATTTTGGCGGAGTTACAGTCATCTCCCATTTTAGGCCATTCAAGCTTTTAGAAGGCTTATGCTTTCACTCGAAGTTCATTCTTTTGGATAGGCATGAAGAAGGACATTCTTACTTTTGTAGCTGAGTGTGACATATGTCAGTGCCACAAAGGAGAAACTGTCAAATCCCCAGGCACATTACAACCATTTCCCATCCTTTCCTCAATCTGGAGAGAGGTTTCTATGGACTTCATTATGAGTCTTCCGAAGTTAGGCAACAAGTCAGTCATCATGGTGGTTGTGGATAGACTTTCTAAGTATGCTTATTTCTGCTTTCTACCCCACCCTTTTACACCAACTTTGGCAGCTCAATCTTTCATGGACCAAATCTTCAAATTGCATGGCATGCCCACTTCCATTGTGTTTGATCATGACCCAATATTGACTAATAACTTTTGGTAGGAACTCTTCAGGTTACAAGGTACCCAACTACAACTCAGTACTTCCTATCATCCCCAAACTATGGTTAAACTGAAGCAGTCAACAAATGTCTAGAGACCTACCTTAGGTGTTTCACTTCAGAAAAGAAACATCTATGGGTATAGTGGTTACCTCTAACCGAATGGTGGTATAACACCAACTATCATGCCACCACCAACATGACTCCATATGAAGCAGTTTATGATCAACTCCCTCCTTCACCTACTTATATCAAGGGATGCTTGAAGGTACAAGTAGTGGATCAACTCCTACAGAACCACACAACCATGCTAGCCCACCTCAGAGAGAATATCCATCAAGCTCAAAACCACATGAAGCAACAGGCAGATCAACATCGTTCAGAACACCAATTTCAAGAAGGGGGTTAGGTATTTTTGAGGCTACAACCATATAAGAAAACATCACTCAAAGATAAGTGTTGTCAGAAATTATCTCCAAAATTCTACAGACTGTATCAAGTACTTCAGCGCATTGGAGAAGTCACCTACAGGCTAGCTTTTCCACCCATTGCAAAAATCCATCTAGTGTTCCATGTCTCATGCCTCAAGAAAGTGATTGGTAACCATTGTCGAATTCAAACCAGTCTACTTGAATTGGATGAAGAAGGGTCAATATGGCTCCAACCTGAACATGTTCTTGACACACAAGAATGACACCTGCACAGCTGCACGATCAAGGAAGTCCTCGTCAAGTGGAGATAAACCTCTCCGAAAGATGTGACCTGGGAACTAGCCACTGTACTTCCGTAGTTTCTGCAGCTTTAGCCTTGAGGACAAGGCTATAAATGGGGGAGGGAATGTTAGGGTCCAACCCTAACCACCTTATTTATGTAATAGGATCGAGTCATAGTTATAGTTAAGTAAAGAGTCAATAAAGCCCATATTAATAATTGAAAGTAGTTGACCCGCATTTAAAGAAGGGACCATAGTTAGTTGCAAATGGGCCATGGTATTAGATAGATGGTATTAATAAGAACCATGGTATTGCATGTATGAATCCTATGTAAAGGATAGAGACTCCCCTTGAGGAGCATCATGTCTTATTTTGTAATTAAGCCCAGCTATATTGGAGGTTGCCGCCTCAAAGAGGCAAGTGAAAATTGCTTTCCTTTCTGAATAATAAAATACTTGTTGTTATTTCTTATTATTTTGTGTTCCAGATATATTTCTTTGCATATTTGGTATTCTGGTATCTTCTTGCAGGTCAATAGCATAACAACAATTGTGCGAGCTGCTCAGTCGCTTGCCTGCTTACGCTTTCTTTCTCTACTTCAAGTTGTTTCTTGAGCTGTGCAATCCTCTCCTCTTTTTCCCTTAACAAAGTATAGACTTCAATAGCCTTTTCCATAGTGGCCGATGCATATGATCCTATGAATTGTGAACTACTACCTTTGACCACTAAACTGATATTTTGTAGTCGGGGTGCTCATCACTTGTTTCATAGTTGACTTCCTGTTAAACTCATCTGTGTTATCTACGTCTTGTGGTTTCCCTTTGTCTGGTGTCTTCTCAATATTTACTTGGGAATCTACTTGAGAACTAGGACCTTCACTATCAACAGTGACACTTGGTGTAGGCTTATCCTTGAGCTTTAAAAAATGCATTGGGATCACTTCAGGCCTTTCATTTTTGAATTGTTGAAAGCTTTGAAAATATTCAGGTTTCAGATTCACCTTTGCCCATTCGAACACTTGGTTGAAGGATTCGGCCGAATGTAACAAGTATTCAAAATTGTTATCCTCATGGTTGTATTGCTTGAGCTTTACTGCAGTAGTGATATTATATGCCACTTTATCTGGATCAAATTTCCTCTTAGGAAATGTATGAAGCTTGAGGGCTTCCATATGTGCTGACCTTTTAGTAGCATAAACAAATTTTTTTAAAGCAAAAGAACCACACTTGATAGGAAAATAGGGCCATAATGACTTCTTTCTATCTTTGAAAACTTTAGTCAGGCCTTTTCCCATGATTTGGTAGGCAATCTCTCTTGCTAATAATTTATCAGAAACATATAAAGGAAGGAAATGTGGATCGGATGTACTACCAAAAACCCTAATGTAGGTGAACCATTCTTCAATAAAATAGTTGCCGACAACAAACAAGTCTGTTGCGGCTTCTTAGGAAAACATGGGGGCTCTTTGATTGAAAATTATTTGATGTATGGGTAAAAAAACAACATGAAAGATTTTATAGAAGTGAGGCATATAATGCGATTCCCATATTTGTTTATGACCGAGAAGGATTAGGTAGGGGTCCTGTAAGGTCCATTTCCAACCCATGGTTGGAAACGTCGTGCAAAAACAAATGACATCCATAATGTAGGCACTAAAATAGAATGGAGGGAGGTTATCTAGAGAGGAGGCTCTCTTCTATCGATATTTGGTAATGGTGGTGGCTAGGTTATTAGATAGGATGGAGGGCCAATTCATGATGTGGGAATTAACACAAGCATCAATTAGAGGAATCCATTCTATGGAAGAATTAGTATTATTGGGTAGCCCATATAATCTACATAACATAGTTGTTGCATAGTTGTAGGGGTTTGCCAGAGAGGCTATAACATACATACTTGATTTGTCATATTTGGATTTGTTGTCCAATAATCTAAAACCCTGAATCATCTTGAAGGGTTATGGGTTCTTCTTTGCGAAGTTGGCCACAAATGTGCTATCGTAGATATCCTGAGGGTCAGGTATGTGGTACATTTTCTTCAATTCCTCTGCTCTGAACGACCCTATGAGCTCCATTCTTGAATTCTTGAATTGCCTATCTTCAATGATGAGGTTTTCGATCACCCACTTGATCATATCCATGTATGGGAGGATTTTAGCTCTTTCTCCTATCCTATGAAGGAAAGAACAGGAAGCATCTCTGAATTGAAGTCTTAAAGGCCTTGTTGATCCATTTTTTACTCTCATGATAGTGATTTTAGGATGTTCGTCCTCAAGCCTATTGTATATGACCTCCTAAGTTGTTACGGCTCTGGCAACATCTCAAACTATATAAGAGAAAATAGGATTCATATTTGTAAATTTGGATTCAACAATGATCTACTTGCTATGTTTCTGCATCACCTTCCTTAGTGACATGTCTTTTGTAGCTTCCTTGAAATAGACAAGATATATCAACGCAGACGGTATCGGGTAATTAAGAATGAAAGCTTCTTTGAAATGACTTTGGATCGTGAGAAAGGTTTAATTAGATACTCGATGTTAACTACCCATAATTCAGAAAATGGTTATCCTTCCTCGGGCTGCTAAATATTATTAACATATCAATTTGTTCGTTTTGATATTTAAAGCGTAATTATTTCACATGATTTACCGCTCTTAATCGCACATTGCAATCTTTAAATGGATACAATATAACGCTATTAGATGCATAAAGTGAAATGCGGTTGCGAATATCACAATATCGCATTTTGCAAATCGCTAATGGACATTTTAATGGCATAGCTAAATTTCTTGCGAAGTTTGCAAAGTGTGAAATGCGATTCGCGAAATGACTAGGTGCTATTTATCGGTCTATTGTAGTGTGAGATTTAATCGTAGCTCGCAATATTTTGAAGATGTTTTAAGATAGTCACACAGAAAAGTGTGAAATGCGATTTGCGATGTAGATTTCATCCTTAGTTCATTTTGCAAGGTTTTTCTAGGTATTTTCTTAGAGTTAGGTATTATTATCCTAAGCCTAAAAATTTAAAATGGTCCCCATTTATAACTCTAACCTTTGATATTGTTCTTTATAAATGGGGGGGGGGGGTGTGTTTCATAGTACAAAATTGGAGATTTACTTGGGAGAACCAGTTATCTCTGAGTAGCTTTCTAAAATTTCTAAAAACTTTCAAAGTAATTAGAGTTATAAGAATAATGATTAGATGAGTTATAAGGTAAACAACATTTCTCTGGAATCATCATTACTTGATCACTCTACTTATTTAATTACTTTACTCTTGTAATGATTAAAATATAAACATTCACATCAACCAATAATAAGTTTTAAAGTGATATAGTAGGTGTCTTCTGCAAATTAGTTTTTTGGTGTTTTACTCATTTATCACATATAGATCCTCTACCTCCAGTAGGTGTTCATAGCCTTAATAGGGTTATCATTTAACCGACAATGATTCATTATCCCATTTGAAGGAATTTTCAAAATTCAAAATGATATTTACTTGCTTTGAATCTCACTTGGATCTTGTCTCTTTTTTCCTTTTGAATATAACCTTTTTCGTTTTGGTTTCTTAAAAGACATTGTCTAGGCATGGTAACCTAATAATGACAATGACATTCACTGGTTGTAACTAAATTGAACAAGCTAGCTCTTGATGAGATCCCTTGTCTTCTAATTGAGGAGATCATTAGCTATTGCCCTGTTTGATACGCAGTATTGGTAATATCAATTTAATCATTTCCCTATGAACATGGTAAACAAGATCGTAATGAAACTTTTTATCTTCTAAGTTTTGTATATTTTAGAATTACACTTTTTAAAAGGAAAATTTTATCAGATGGGATGAATCATTGGTTCTTTTGAGAATTTTTTATGATAATGATAGAGTTTTTTAAGACACTAATATGCAAAAAGTCCTTACTAGGTTAAAGATTCTTTTCTTGACTGATAACAAAACATTCATATTCTATAAACATAAGAGTTTGTTTGTAGAATAAATTTTTTAAGCATGATCAATTTTTTCCAAAGAAATCAAGTTTAATTTAGTACTAAAATGCCCTAATTATTTCTTTTAACTCTTTCTTACTTGTAAAAGTGAAAAACAGAAATATTATCGAAGATGTTAATTTGAAAAGCCAAAAGAAAATACTAGTTAACCATTATTTTCCTAAGAATCTTAAAGCAATATGTTACAAAATTGGAAGAGGTTATCTCTTAAGAAAATTATTTTTTCAAAATTTGCCCATTAACAGGCAAATAATCCTTGTTACCTAACAATTCTTGTAAAGTAAATGTTGATTGTCCAATTTTTTCAATGATTTGAAAATGGCCAAGCCATAGTCTTTGGAATTTGGTATGTCTACCTATTTCCTCATGTGCTTTGTCCCATTTCAAAACCAAGTCACCTACTTCAAGAGTTTTTTGACTCGCAGAAGTTGTATCAAAAGAATCTTTGACTAATTGTTGATGATGGAAGTGGGTTGCTTTAGCCTTTTATCATTCTTCTTCAAGCTTGAGAATCTGAAACTGTCTAGCCTAGAGAGAATAATAAGGGTTTTCATCAATGAATTGTACTAGGGAAAGAGATGGGATTGCCATGTTTGTGGGAAGAACAAATTATTTTCCATAAACTAAAGAAAAAGGAGAAGAACCAATAGAGGATTTCTGAGTAATTATGTTTGCCCATAGAGAAAATGTTAATGCTTTGTGCCAATTCCTGTGATTTTGATCAATAGTCCTTTTGATAATTCTGATGAGGTTCTTGTTTGTTGATTATGCTAATCCATTACCTTGTGGATAATAATTGGCTAAATATTTCAACTTGAAACCTACATTTAGAGAAAATTCTACCATTGTATTTCCAGAAAAGTAAGATGCATTGTCAAACATTAAAGCTGAGGGTAAGCCAAACCTGGTAATTATGTACTGATCAATGAGGTTTGTGATTCTTTCTGTATTAGATATATTTAATGGGACAACTTCTACCCACTTTGTAAAATAATCAGTAGTTGTAAGGATGTACCTATGTTGTTTGGAGGAGTTAGGAACAATCTCACCAAATATTTCTAATCCCCATTGTTCGAATGGTTGTTGGATGTTAACTGGTTATAAAGGGAATGATGGCTTTCTTTCTCTTCCATCTGTGGTTTGACAAGTTTTACACTTTCTTGCATATTCATGTGCATCTTTAAATATCATTGGCTAATAATATCCTGCATCCAAGATTTTGTGAGTTGTGGTATTTCCCCTGAAATGTCCTCCAGCTGGTCCATCATGTAATTCCTACATGACCTTTTTGGCTTCAAGTTTCTCCAGTCATCTTAGCAATACTGAATCATAATTTTTTTTAAAAATACATCATTGACTAGTTTGTACTGATTTGATTTCAATCTTAAAGCTCACTTTGTTTTATAATTAAGATGCATAGGAGGATATCCATTTTTCACATAAAATTTCAAATCAACATATTGTGATTGCGTATCATTGAGGCTTACCTATGATATTTGCACTTCATTACCTTGATCTTATTCTAGTGGAAACTTGGAAGCTCCTGTTAACATCCTGCAAAAACAGTAGCCCCTGACAATTTTAGTTGGCCATATTTCTACAACATATTCTTGAAGTGCAATAACCCAATTAGCTCTTTTCTCCCCTCCTTCTCTTTGGATTAATAATTGTCTTACTGCAGGGTAGGGTACAACTATCTTTTTATGGGCTTCAAGAAGAAAAGGTCTGAAATGTTTCAAAGTTTTAAAACCAACAAATGCTTGTTTCTCGACAGTTGAATAATTTAACTCGCACCTTGCAGGTTAGAACTGAAAAAAGAGATGGGTTCCTCGATATTTTCATTGTTCATCTGTGTCAA
Source organism: Pinus taeda (assembly GCA_000404065.3). NCBI lineage: Eukaryota > Viridiplantae > Streptophyta > Pinopsida > Pinales > Pinaceae > Pinus > Pinus taeda. The sequence continues at coordinate 99,883 of APFE030015197.1, read as the reverse complement.
AATTGTTGCATATGATGTATTAGATGAAAACGTATATAATACAAAAGGTTTGAGAAAGTTAGGGGTTGTCAATGAAGGAGCATTAATAATGGATTTTTTAATCAATTCAAATGACTCTCTTTCATTCGTGTTCCATCTAAAAACTGTATCTTTTCGGATCATTGCTTGAATGGGTAGGACGATTTATGAAAAATATGGAACAAATCTTTTTACAAAATTTATTTGGCCTAGGAATGATTGCATGGTTTTTTTGTTGTGTGGGAGGGGAATCTTTTCGATCTCTTGGACTTTATCAAGATCAATGTAAATTCCTTTCTTGGACGCTATAAACCCAAGGAGTTTGCCTTATGGTATAGAAAAATAAGAATTTTCGGGATTTATGGAAATGCCATATTTCTTTCATCTTTTGAAAATGTGGTTTAGGTCGCTTAAATGATTGTTCCTATCCTTAGAATAGACTGTGATGTCATCCAAGTAAACAACAAATGATTTATTAATTAGACCTTTTAAGGCAATGTCCATATCACGTTGAAATGTGGCACCAACATTAATGAGTCTGAAACGCATCTTATGAAAGGCATATGTTCCCCACTTGGTCTTGAATGTTGTCTTCAATCTGTCATCTGGATGCATAATAATTTGATTATATCCTGAGAATCCATCTAGAAAAGACATTAATTTGGAACCTGTAACTGATTGCAATATCTATTCCATAATAGGCAAGGGAACATTATCTTTTTTACAAGCTTTATTCAGGTTTCTGAAATCAATACAAATCCTAATATCACTGTTATTTTTCCTTATGGGTACCATATTCGATACCCACTTAGAGTTTCTAACATGGAAGATTATTTTGGCCTTTAAAAGCTTTTTTAATTCAGATTTGATTTGACTCTCAAGGTTTAGGTGAATTTTGTGAAGCTTTTGTTGAAATGACTTTTCATTCGAAGTCATAGGTATGGTATGTTGAATTACAAAGGTATCATAGGTCTTGAGATCTGCGTAATCCCAGGCAAAGACACCATTGTATTTTTTCAACAACCTAATGAATGATATTCTTTCTTTAGATGATAGTTCAAGACCTAGGTTGACATTTTGAGGTTTTTTAGTTGACCCTAGGTTTACTAATTCAAATCTCAAAGTAGAACTTTGAGTTTTGGAGTTGGTAATTTTATTCAACCTATACTTTAGATCATAGAGATCTTCCATCTTAACTACAAACTTTGGCATTGGGTTTTGATGATGATTATGTTTGATTTCTAGATAATGCTCATGTTCATCTATGATCTGTTCTTCATACAACCCTTCTGATGTAAGGAAATTAACTATATCCGCATCGTTGTTGAATTCTCTCCAATTTGTTACATTATCAGGAATAGATGGCCTGAATATTAACTCTATTGAAAATATGTCTGGACTAAAGTCTTCTGAGGGTATAAGCCTGGATGCCACATTAGCAAGTAAGTCAACACTTACATTTTGTAGTCTAGGGACTAAAGAAATGTTAAAAGAAGAAAAATGTTAAGCAAATTATGGGCTAACGATTGATAATGTTTAAGGTGTCGAGAGACACAATGAATTGTATTTCTCACCTGCTTCACAATTATTTTAGAATCACCATAGATTTTCATGTATTTTACATTAATATTGATGGCTTTATACAGTCCTTGGATCAATGCTTCATATTCAACAATATTATTAGTGCACTAGAATTCAAGTTTGTAGGCTAGCATGGTTTTCTCTCCTTGCGGATTGATCAAAATACATCTTGTGCCTGCACTGTCTTCAGATTTAGAACTGTCAAAGTAGAGAGTCCAGAACAGAGAATTATTTGAAACTTTATCTACTAAATTTAGACATTTGGAAACATCTGTTTGTGAAAAAATTTCGATTTGAGAAACTATAGCGTTATTTTGAAAGGGAGACCTCTAAGCATTAAAGGATCCAAAAAATGACTCGGCTACGTAATTTCCAATGATATTATTGGTGAAGGCAATAGGTTCATTGGTTCCCTCAAGGTCAGTGATTGTATATTTAATGAATTTCTCTTAGTCTACACTGATTTCATTTGGTTTAGTGTTGTGTGGCAACCACATGTGAAACCAATCAGTTGTGAAATAACCATGCAACTTTTTAGACCAATCCCTATTGAGAATCAAACCATAAAATTTATGGATATCAGCCACCAAAATATCAATTATTTGTGACACTTTTGGATGAGAAGAAAGCCTAATTGAAACTGATGCTCTCTCCAAGAACCTTTACTTCTGTCCTGTCTAGCTGAATTATGTGTACTGCAGATTTTTGAGGTGTAATGTTCTTTTTGGTACACACAGCTCTTGGCATTATATTCGAGGAGGCTCTTCAATCAACAAGGCAGTTATGAACATTCCCATTGAAAACTTCATAAGTGAGAAGAAATGTAGGAATATGAGAAATAGACCTATCACCAATTAGAACTAGATTTGAAGGATCTAATTTGTTTGAGGATGAGGGAGGTTTTCCCATATTGTAGGTAGCTTGACTAACTACAATAGATGACAGAGGAGATACAGGAATTGCTTTTAACTCTCTTAATAGATTTTTTTGTTGCTGCTTGAGTTTAGTGAGTTCATGTAATGAGATGTTTGCTCTAGTCTTTTTCGTGTCTTCAACTATATTGTATTCCACTGTATCTGAGATTACCAATGTTTTTGAGGCATTTGGGGAATCTAGAGGAATAGGATCGATTTGGATAGTCTTATATTTATTTGCTACTATTTTCTCCTTTGCAGGAGTAGCAATTTTTTGTTTCTGATTTGTGATAGACATGTCAGGAGAGTTTTTACTTCTTGTAGTCTTTAGCATTGCTTGTGCCTCTTCTTCAGTTGGGAGGATGAAATCCCACATTCTATTTAATTCAATTTCTTCTTCCATTTTAGCTTCCTCTTTGTCTGGTGACTATTTTTCTTCTTCTTGATCAGACTTAGCATTTGAAATGGTGTTTGGGGGTTGTGATGCAGAAGAAGGGTTCCTTTTGAATGAGCAAAAAGGTTTCTTAGGAGCAAAGGATTTTGTGAATTGTTTTTTGATTTCAACCATTTCATTAGAAATTGTTTTTAACACTTTTTGAAAGCCTTCAAGATCGAAAGGATCCTTTTTAGCTTTCTTCTTAGAGCCATCCTTAAATGTTACTTTCTTTGTCTTCCCTTCATCTATTTGTGATCTATTTTCCAAAGCTATAATTCTTCTTTCTACAGACAGGGCTTCCTTCATGTTTTCTACAAGGGTATCCTTATTGGCTCTATCTACAAAAATTGCAATATTATAAGGAAGAGATGATATATACCATTCTATTTGTACATCTATCGTAGGTTTGGAGGTAGCTGGGATTTCATTTAGCAACTTGTTAAATCTGGAATTGAAATATTTGATCTTTTCATCTGGATTAGCTTTCAAATAAGAGAGATCATTGATCAAGGATGATATGGTTCTATCATCACCAAATTTTGAAAGAAATACTTCTTGAAAAGTATCCCAGTCTCTAATTGAACCCACTAGAAGGGAAAAATACCAAGATCCAATAGATCCTTGGAAAGTATAAGGAAATAGTATGATTACAACATCTTCATGTGCGACCCCATTAATATTCATCGCTAACATAAAATTATTTAGATGTTCTTCGATAGGGAGAGCATTGTCAGGATTGTATTTAGGCAACAATTTTTCTGGGTTTGCTAGGAGTGCATTTGGATTTGTAGTTAGGAAAACACCATAATTTTTCCAAGGTTGATTGGCCATAATTTGAGTTGGAGATTGAGAAGATGGGAAGGTTGATCATGAAGTAATTATAGATGGTGAAGAACTTACTATTGGGTTAGTACTACTAATGGTAGTACTAATTGGAGAAGTGGATAGTTGAGAAGTCATGGATTGAGTAGAAGTGAATGGGGAAGTGAATGGATGGAAAGGTGATGTGATCTTATTGGTATATGATTCATATCTTGATGAAGTAACTTTCCTACATCATGGATGGATGGGGAACTCGAAAGGGGTGGCCCCAAGCCTTTCACTTTGCATTCTAGTCAATACACTAGTTTGTTGTAATAAGGAGGTAACAATTTCTTCAGAAACTTCAGGTCCCTCTGGTTCTCAGCAGAAATGGATATATGTTCCAATTTTTGTATCAAAGAATGAACTTCGAGAGACTCGGGGATGTAATATGGAGAGGATGGATGCCTTAATACTTTAGGAAATGAGGTATATGTTTCTACAATTTCATACTTCTGATCAAGAGATTTTAAATGAGATCTAGAAGGTGTAGAAGTTGTGGAGAGATTTTGACTCTTATGAATGCTTTTCGAATGATCTTTAGGTTTATATGTAATTCACATTCAAGGCCCTCCTCCTAGCACCAAAATGTTGCGGCCTTAGAATTTTGTTGACAAAACATGGGGGATAACCACCCTGTCCGGACCTTAAGATAACTTCTTTTTCGTTTAAAGTGGTGGCTCTGATGGGGGATGATGGGACCAGTTTCCTAGTGTGTGTTTTAAGATGAGAGTGGGTGGTTTATGAGTTTTTCTAGTAGAATAGTGATAATCTAAATTACTTATTCTATGATGCAATTATCTAACTAAGTTATTCTAATATAAACCCAGGTATTCCTGTGTGTTATGGGATCTACAAAGACATCTACTTAACATGTGATAATAAAGATTGATCACAATTAAATAGAGATGATAACGTATAAAGATAATTTATTTGACTAAATAATTAGTCAAATAAATTTATACAAATATCGCATATATGATGAGTTATATATGAAAATCACAATTTCAGCTAGGCATCATAAAAAAGTGTAATTAATGCTTAACAGAAACAATAAATCTCACACACAATTCATGAAAGTAAAGTTTTTCCACTAATTAAATGTAAATATAATCAATAATACAAGATAATAGTACCATATCTGTGAAGTCCTGCTCATTTGACAAATGACATAGACCAACTTCTTTCTTCAAATCAAATTGTCTCCCAAGAATACAATAGTGCATCAATAAAGGAAAGTAGTATGATATCTAAAAGAAATGATCATGTTCCATAATTTCACCAATTCACAAACTTACAATAGTGCATTCTTTGCAAATGTTTTTGATAAAATTTTGGACCCTTCTCTAAATGCATGAGAAGGGTATAAATACTATTCTAACTAATGTGCAGAAATAGATTATGCAAAATTTGAGGAGGTTTCAAACAACCTTCCTCCTAACTAGGTAGCTAACTCCAAAAATAAATAGTGGCTAAATGAACAGAACTAAGAGCATGACTTGTTCTCTGCAAGCTTTTCCTTCAAATCGCATATATCAACCATCGGTTGAATTTGAGGAGGTGCCCCAAAATGTGTCCTGAGCTATCCTGTGAAAATCACATCGATGAGAGGTGGAAACATCCACTGAGTTGTATGAAGAGAATAGTTGAGAGTCATAATCTGGCTATGTGGCTTGACGAGGCACTGCCAATATGACTCCGAGTTGGTCCTGGTCAAATTTGTAATTGCCTACATTTGAGTCTCTGCCTTTTCTTGCTAACTTTTATACAGAGCATTTAAATTGGGCATTTCTTTTATATTTCCTTCTTTAATCAAGTTGGTGGAAAACAGAGTGTGATTCACTGCCTTAATGATATTCATTGATACCTCAGCTACCCTTGTGACTGCTAGCTAGGCCTATTTGATTCTCGCATCCCAATTTGTGAAGAGAATGTCTTTATGAGTTTCCTCAATCTCAGGTAGATTGGCTTTCATTCTGTCTTCTATTTCCCGCCATTCAATGAACTCAGAGATTCTGGTGTTTAAATCGTTAAAATTGGTTCTCTGGTCGATTGACTTATTTGTCAGTTGGTCACTAGTAGTCAAATAGGGAGTAATGTGTGACATTTTTGGCAGAAATACTCTTGCTGTTTCACCAGAAGGGAATTTAATTCCAGTGCCTCTTTAATAAACTCCTCAGTAGTGGGAACATCCTTGTATCTTTCCATGGCTCGCTACATTTCTTGGAGTTGTATGTTTCTGGCTGATATATCAGCTTCATGGCTTATTTTTAGGACCTCCTTGTCTTGCTGCAATTTTTCTAGCTGCTCAACTGCTTGCCTATTTACGCTTGCTTTCTCTACTTCGAGCTATTGCTTGAGCTGTGCAATCCTCTCCTCTTTTTCCATTAACAAAGTATAGAATTTAGTAGCATTTTCCATAGTGGCCGATGCATATGCTCCTATGAATTGTGATAGTCTAGTCAAGTTCTCATCCGAATTCCAAACAACGTCCATCGGTTCATTTCCAGGTGGGAATTTGGGTGTGTCAACCCTTTTCCTTTTTATCTGCCTTCTTACTATAGCCTTATGGAGAGGGCTATAGAGCACATCAAGTGGAGGTATTTTAGTTACTTTCAAAACAATTTCTGATGTGGGTAGAGTAGGGATAATTTCAGTATGCTAGGACATTGCTGCTTGTTCCTCCATAGGCTTGGACTACTTACCGAGAGACTTCGGCTTTGTATCCTTATGAACATGCAAAGGAGTTTTATACTCCATTGTTTTTTGGGTATTTGTTGCTTTGGGAGTGCCTTGCAATTTCTGATTAAACTAATCCCACACCTGCTCCCTACCTTTGACCTCTAAACTGATTTCTGTAGTTGGGGTGCTCATCACTTGTTTCTCACCTGACTTCCTGCTAGACTCAGTTGTGTTATCTGTGTCTTGTGGTTTCCCGATGTTTGGTGTCTTCTCAATATTTACTTGAGAATCTACTCAAGAACTAGGACCTTCACTATCAATAGTGACACTTGGTGTAGGCTTATCCTTGGGCTTTAACAAATGCATTGGGATCAATTCGAGCCTTTCATTTATAAATTCATGAAAGCTTTGAAATATTCAGGTTTCAAATTCGTCTTTTCCCATTTGAATGCTTATTCAAAGGATTCGGCTGACTGTAACAATTCTTCAAAATTGTTATCCTCATGGTTGTATTGCTTGAGCTTTACTACAGTAGTGATATTATATGCCACTTTTTCTGGATCAAATTGCCTCTAAGGAAATGTATGAAGCTTGAGGGCTTCCATATGTGTTGACTCTTTAGTAGCATGAACAAAATTTGCTAAAGAAAAGGAACCAAATTTGGCAGGAAAAGAGGGCCATAATGACTTCTTGCTATCTTTGAGAGTCAGGCCTTTTCCAATGGTCTGTTAGGAAATATCTCTTGCTAATAATTTATCAAAAACATATAAAGGAAGGACATGTGGATCGGATGTGCTACCAAAAACCCTAATGTAGGTGAACAATTCTTCAATAAAATATTTTCTGATAGAAAACAGGTCTGTTGCAGCTTCTTGGGAAAACCTGGGGGCTCTCTGATTGAAAATTATTTAATGTAGGGGTAAAAAAACAATGTGAAATATTTTATAGAAGTGAGGTATATAATGTGATTCCCATATTTTTTTATGACTGGGATGGATTGGATAGCGGTCTTGTAAGGTACATTTCCAACCCATGGTTGGAGATGTCGTGCAAAAACAAATAGCATCCATAATGTAGGCACTAAAATAGAATGTAGGGAGGTTATTTGGAAAGGAGGCTCTCTTCTATCGATATTCGGTAATGGTGGTGGGTAGGTTATCAGATAGGATGGAGGGCCGATTCATGGTGTGGGAATTAACACAAGCATCAATTAGAGGAATCCATGATATGGAAAATTTAGTATTATTGGGTCCATATACTCTACATAATATAGCTGCTACATAGTTGTAGAGGATTTCCAAAGAGGCTATAACATACATACCTGATTTGTCATATTTGAATTTGTTGTCCAATACTCTCCAACCCTGAATCAGCTTGAAGGGGTATGGGTTCTTCTTTGCGAAGTTGGCCACAAATGTGCTATCGTAGATATCTTGAAGGTCAGCTATGTGGTACATTTTCTTCAAGTTCTCTTCTCTGAATGACCCTATCAGCTCCATTCTTGAATTCCTGTGTTGGCTTATTGGGGCCCAACCTAGGTTTAGAGTTAATTAGCCAAACAAATCCCTGTACTACTGGTCCTTTCAACAACAGTCTGCAGAGCACAGATAGAGGTCTCACTTGAAGTAGTATGGGAGGGTGCTAGAACTAGGTTTTGACACCCTTGAGATGTCTGAAAGGTTTGACTGGTCCACTGTTGGTTCCTGTTTGTAGGTTGCTTCACGCACTTTCCCTTTCCTCGCAGCCTGATACATTGCCTTCACACAGCCCTAACCAGGGGCTATGGAGCTCCTATGCCGCACTCTGTGCTATTACTCGAGATATTACTTTATCTTCCAGTACTATTTAATTACCTTCGCCTACTTGAATGTCTTAAGTTATAATTAGTTATATAAAACATTCATACAGGTTCACGCAGTGAATAAACAATATACTTGTAAGTTATATCCAATCATGCATTAAATGAGGAAAAGATACACATAAATATAGTAAAACTTCTCTTTATTGATTCTTCCAATGGTTACAGACTTGACCTACCCCACGCACTCAGCTCCAGGGATCCACACACTCAGTTGTGGACTACTAGGCCTCTACACACTTAGCTGTAGAGCCTTTTCCTACTTTATTACCCACAGACACACTTTACACTTCGAATTAATCACTTAGACTTCTCTTCCTCTTCAATTCCTCTATTAGTTATCTTATATACTTAGAGCCTTGCTCTATTTATACAATCCCATGGTCCGTGGACCATGGGTAGGTCTATCTAGCCAACATTACATTACAAAAACTAGGGCGAACAACCCTGTGACTCTATTATGATTTCGCACTCCGGGCCCGCAATTCGTGGAGATTTTACGAAAGGATTTGGTCAAACTTGGAATTTAAGCCCCAAAACATGCCTTTGGGGAGGATTCCATGCTCAATAGACCCACAACACAAACATCATGACTTGCCCTCGAGTCACTTTGTTGGTGCGGAGATCTTTGCATGGGGTCACTCCAACTCTGCTCGAACTGCTGCAAGGTCAGAAATGCACTGAGTTGCTACCTCCTAGATCTATTGTACGCGTTTTTCCAAGACCGTGGTATCGGAACTGCTTCTCTACATCTGTTCCTATATCCCCTGCATTTGTTTATAGCCTTTCACCTTTGTCCGGATCCTTGGAGCGCGAAGACTGTGCTTCTACCAGCTAGTCAGATAGATGGGCCACCTGTGTAGGGCTTTAAGCGGCTGCCATTCACTTTGCCTGGGAAAGGATCTCCATTTAGTTTGACTAGCTATACCGTGCCTCTGTCTGTAACATCCTTAACAACATATGGTCTAGCCAATGCATTCTGAACTTTCCTGAGAATTTATCAAAATTACTGTCATACAACAACACTAAATCATTTACCTTGAAGGTGCACAACTTAATATGGCGATCATGTTTGGCCTTATCACATTGCTTTTACACCTGCTAATGAAAGCTAGCTAGGAACTATTCCTCCTCAAGTTCTTCCAACTATGCAAGCCTCTCTTCCAAGGCTTTGCAGTCTATCATACCTATGAGTGATGCTATGTGTAGACTAGGTACAATATACTCCATTGGCATGACAACTTCCACACCATAAACCAAGCAGAAAGGTGTTTATCCCATCAGTTTCTTGCATGTTTTCCTATAAGCCCATAGTACTGTAGGTACATGTAGGTACCAATCGCTCCACTGCACATTACATACTTTGGCTAGTGCAATCTCTAGTATTTTGTTGAATGCTTTTACTGTCCCATTGGCTTTTGGGTGATATGGTGTCCTTTTCTGATGATACACCTAGAACTCTTCTGTTAGTGCGCTAATGGTTTCATTCAGGAAATATGTACTATGATCATTCATTAAGATTTTCAAACAACCAAATTGAGTCAAAACGTGTTCAAACAAAAACTTCGTAGCCATGGCAACCATGCAATCTTTGATCGGCTGCACTTCCACCCAACTAGTCAGGTACTCTATCTCAGTGATAATGTATTACGCGATTGTTTTTCCCTGAGGTTTGATAGGTCCTATAAAGTTGATTTCCCACTTTTCGAAGGGCTACAATGTCATTTTTCGATTCAAAGGAATCTCATTCCTCTGCAATGGTTTACTTGTCCTTTGACATATATCATAGGACTTACAGTGTGCTTTTGAATCCTAATGAAGGGTTGGCCACCACAACCCTACGTGGAGCATCTTTTGCGTGGTCACATCCTGCATAGTGTCCTCTTACAGCACCCCCATGCACTTCTACGAGGATTTGACTTTGTTCAAATTCAGGTACGTACCTTCATAGTATCTCATCATTGCCCATTTTGTATAGGTACTCCGTGATGACAGAAAAATTAGTCGTGTGCACCACTAGTTCCTTCTTCTGCTGGATAGAGTATTCCTTCGGTGCAGTCCCCATTGTCAAAAAGTGGATTATATCTTCAAAGTGTCCATGAACAATGCGCACAGCAGAGAGCTGTGCATTAGGCAATCCTTCCTCTAGACTAGTAGGTTCCTCTCCCATCTCAATATGCAACAAGTGATCTAGTCCTATGTTCAGGCATCTAGGATTCACCACGACCTCAAAGTCATATTCTTGGAACAATAAGAGCCACCTGCATATGCGCCCCCCCCAATACAGGCTTATTGACCAAGTATTTTAGTGTAGAATGGTCAGTATACATCTTGAAATGTCCTCCTATTAAATAGTGCAAGTATTTTTGGAGTGTGTACACCATAGCCAACCCCTTGCATTTAGTTGTGGAATAGTTCTTTTCTGCTTTGGACAACCTACGACTTGCGAACATGATAGGGTGATCCAAGCCCTCTCCACCCTCTTGTGTTATCACCACTTCCAATGCTATACATGGCACATCAACATGGACATGAAACTCCACATCCTATTTTGGGAAGACCAGGATTGGGGCGGAGGCCAATTTCTCTTTTAGTACATCTAGTCTCTTCATGTAATCATCATTCCAACAGTACGTGCCATCCTTTTTCAATAGTTTCTCCACTGGCATGGTGATCTGAGCATAGCTTTTGATGAACTTCATGTAGTACCCCATATGTCCCAAGGTAGCGCACAACTATTTAACACTTCCTTGTGCTTCCAAATTTAGAATTACTGCAATCTTCATGGGGTCTACCATTAGTCCTTGTTTGTAGACCACATGTCCCAACAAGTTCCCAAAGGGAACAAGGAACGTACACTTTTTTAGGTTTAACATGATTTGGTGTCATCGACAAGTCTCCAGCATCAAGCATAAGATCATTACATGGTTCTTAACCAATCCAAATACAGTCCAATCATCTAGATAGACCTCCAGAAATTTGTGGATATATTCTTTGAATGTTGCAACAACTATGAGCAAAAATATGGCCAGTGCATTCTTTAACCCAAAAAACATAACAATGTATTTAAAGCAGCCCCACTCAGTCGTGAAGGTGGTCTTGATCCTATATTCCAGCATGATTTTGATCTGGTGGTACCCTAAGAACCCATCAGTAAAATAATATGATTCTTTCCCGCTAACATTATCCAATACTTCATCTGTGAATGGAGTCAGGAATGGGTCATGCACACGGGTGTCATTCAATTTCCTGAGGTCCACACATACTCTTATCTCACCCTTCTACTTCTTCTCCTGCACTACCATAGGGCTCACCTGGTCGGATTCTTCCATTGGCTCAATGATTCCAGTTGTGAGCATTTTTTCTAGTTCTATGCATACCTTTTCTTTGTAATTTGGATTCAAGCGGCAAGGCCTCTGCTTAACCAACTTCGCATCAGGTTTTAGGGTGATATTAATCATCCCTAAATCACCAATGATCCCCTTTAAGCCTGTGATCTTGGTAAGGAATAAGTCTTGGTACTCGCGGAGTAACTTAGCGACCTTATCCACCATGGCATCATCCCAATAGTCGTTGAGCGTTTCATACTTTGGTTCAACCTCTGTACCAATGTTTACCTACTTTTTCTTTACCAACATGGTAATGTCAGGGTCTTCAATTAGTGGTCCTTGAACCTCGTGATAGCCTTCATTTTATGGAATGTTAATTTTTCACGGATCTTTGTTGTCTTCTTTAATGTTTATGTTGTAACACTCCAGCACGCAGCTTAGCTGGGTTGCCCATTCAAGCTGAAGCACTTCCATTGGATCTTGGGGTATTTTAAAGATAGCTAATTTTACTACTTGTAGTGCATCATCAACAATATCCCACCAATGATCCTCAAACATGAAGGTTAATAGGAATCCTTTGCGCAAGATATCCCATTCGTTCATGCCATGGCAAAGCTTCATTTATATATACCAATTCATGGGTATAATATCCAGGGTATGACAAAATAGGTGCACCCACTCAGGTTGTAGCTCTTCCACATAGGCCTTTGTCCATTTTGCGAGGTGTACACGTGGATCACCCCATCCATCATACTTGTCTTTGAACCACATCTGAGGCTTCCCAAACCGCATGTGCATCATCCTTTTGCATTCGTGCCAGTACCCCACTATCTTGTGGGTGTAGCTCACAGTACCCATTTCAGAGCATCGAAATGCTATTGTTCTAGTACTTCTCTTTCAAATTCATTTAGGAAGTCATCCATCTCACTTAACCCATCATACATAGGCAAATATCTTACATCTATCACTACGCAACACAACGATCTCGTCATCATGTTACAGTTGAGTGTGGTTACCTCATGTAATCGGTTCTACCATTGTTCTATCTCCTCATCAGAATTTGATGTGTAGGAGCTTTCACACTCCCAAGAGATTCAACCATTCACAGTTGGATTTACCCAAACTTTCTCACGCATGGTTATCTTGTAGATTCAGTCCAGATCATCGTCATTGTCATAGTCGTGCACTGACTCTGTGTAGTGTGATCCTTCTACAGGGTTTAAAGGTACCACTAGGTGCAATGAATTTTTCTCAAATATCATCTTGTGCTTCTTTAGATTTATCACTCCATTCATGTCAGTGGGCCAATCTATTCCCAATAGCGTGGGGTAGGAATTTCTGTCATCAACAATCTCTATCACTTCAAAATCTGCTAGCGTGCTTGCTCCTTCGATATCTATTGTGATTCCCTTCAATCTACCCATAGGTAGGATCTTTTGTTAGTTCACCATCCACAGTTGGATATGAGACCATTGTAGCACAGGCCTGCCCATGCACTCCCATGTCTGCTTTGGTAGGACATTCACGTTCGATCCTAGATCCATAATCACTTGGTCCATCTCATATTTCTCGATCTACATGGTTAATCTCATTTCCATTCCTGTTCATGTCATGTGCTTCCCGAGCTTCCAGACTATGCACGATTCTCCTGGCATGGTCCAAATGCATTTATTTATGAGTTCTTGCAGCCCTTTTACAGCCTTGCTGTCACACAACAGCTTCATGCATGTCTCCAAGAATGTAGTGAGCATCAATGGGTCCATTTCCAGCTCTAGTATGTCTTTACTTCCCGAAGTGGAGGCATTAGCGAAGCTCCTCTTAGCTTCCATGAAGGTCTCCTTAGCGTGCTCCAAATCAAATTCTGGTTCCTTCATTGGAGCCTTGCAAACCCAGGTACTTTCTTCAGGTTTCTTTCCTTTGTCATCACTTGTTGTAATTCCACTTCAGAGCACAATATTCACTTTAGGGTCTTCCTCACGCAGCACAGACCTCATCATTTGCAAGTTCTAAGTTGGGGGAGGTTAGAGTGCTCCTTTATTGTACAACCTCACTATCAATGTGGGATAATCCTCCATCTCATGTTCAAACAATGTACAATACAAGCATGATGGCTGCGTTGGATTCATACAATTGCAGGCATAAAGCCCTGGCCCTCCACAATTGTAACATATCAGTTGTGTTATCACTGAAAAGATTTCAAAGGAAAAGGGTAAGGTAAGGAAGAATTGGTCTTTCTCGTGCTCCTTTCATGCATACGAAGCACTTGGCAAACTCAAGGTCAACATACATCAGAGTTCTTTGAAAGCTCAAGCAAGGCAGTCCTCCATTTCAACTCAAGCAAGACAGTTAGCACTCAAGAAGAAGAATGTAGCCTTGAGGAAGTCAAAAAGAAATTGATGTCTGCCAATCTGTCTTGCTTATTTTATTGCAGGGGCTGTCCAGGTGTAGTATTGATCATGACTACTCATTACTTCATGTCTTGGAACCTCCCCATCTTCTCAACTAGCTTTTACTCTTTTGAAGTTTACCTTAAAAGAATGATGTCTATATTCGGTTTTGAATAGCTTCATGGCAGATGAAAAGGAAATTTCAAGATAAAGAAGCTCAAGACAGTCGAATTTGGCATTAAGTTGTGTTTTTGAAATTACACAGCAGTTCCGTAGCGCGCTACAAAACTGTTGTAGGTGATGCCTAATGCACAACAGTTTCATAGCGGGCTACGAAACTGCTGTAGCTGCATATTGTGATTTGATGGACCATTTTTGAAAGAAAAAAGGAAATATTTTTTGAAGAGGATTGTTTGAAAAGGATCATTCATGAAGTATAAGTGTCTAGAAAAGGCAAATCAAGTGAGGGGAGGACATCCATGAACTCCAAACTCTATGTTATGAAAATAGTCATTATTTCATAGCTAGTATTGTGAATGAGACATCAAGCAGCATTAAAGGAGTTATTCATCTTAGCACAAGTATTTGAGAACGGTCTATGGTTAATTTAATGCATGTATGTGATTAAAAGAAACAACATGGTCAACAGAAGGATTTGAAGACAAGCATAAGGATGAAACTCTACAAATGAGGAATTTTGTCTCCTTGTTTTTAGCAGTCAACTTCCAAGAAGATCCCTGAACAGCTGAGAACTCAATTTTGAAAAATTAAAGAGGATGTTCTTCCTAAGATGAACTACAAAAAACGCTTTCATTTTCTTCAAATTCATTATGAGGTGGGAGATTTTCATGGTTAAACTTGTGCTACGAAACTGTTGTAGGTGCAATTTGTCACACCTGTTTTACACCTGTTTTTCAAAGACACTTTCTAGGCGGTAGGAAAGGCGTTTCAAAAAACCAAGAGAGTTTTTTGTTCAGCATGGATTGGTTCACAAAATACTCCTTCAGTTTCTCCAAATACATTTTTATGAGAAGATATGAGCTCTTTCCCAAGACCTATTTTTCAGCCAGAACAGAGCAAGGAACAGTCTCCTAGTTTCTAGGAGCAGTAAAAGGATGAGTCATAAAGGGCCAGATGGAGGGTTATGAGCACTATAAAATTCGAATTCATGGATTTATAGGTGTCAAAAGGAGTGTTTAATTCCTAGATAAGGTTGTTTTTATCATAATGAGGAGTTACACTCCTAATTGTTTTAGCAGTTAGTTGCATTTAATAGTTAGTTTAAAGTGTTAATAGGTGTCATAATAAGATGAATTCTAGTTCCCCTCATGCTGGAGGAGTAATCTTAGTTATGTAGAGAGCTCTCTATATAGAAGAACATTTGATGTACAAAGGGTTGGGAAATTTTCATAGAAAGACTCATATTATGCCATTGTAGAAGATTATGTTTTTATGAATGCAGGCTTTGGCTTTACTTCTCAGGATTCAAAAGGAGTTCAATGGTGGCTTGTTTATGTTTTTCCTTATTTCCTTATGTGTGGTAGTATGAATGTATGATACTTAGAACTCATTGACATGCTCTAACTTCCTTCATACATTCACGGACTGTGTTTTCCTACATGTCTCTATGTGTTAACTGATATATTGAACTTTGATGCCCTGACTTCCATGTTTAGCTGATACTACTATCATACTAAGCTTTTTTGACTCAACAAGCCCAATGGACGTTTGTTGATAGTGGTTCAACCACTTACACTTCTTCATTTGTTCAATAGAGTTAGCCATATAATCCATTATCAATATCATTAATCATTTGAGAGAGCCCTCTCAGGTTGAGGAGGCTAAGCCTCAGCCAAAAGTAGGTTTGAAAGAGTTACACAAGGCCTTCCTAATCAGCAGCCTATCAGGCCAAGGTTTTGTGATAACAAGTTGTCTACAACCTCTTCCTAGTCCCCCTCTACCTCGGCCTCATCCATGTCCTTGAAATCCGGTGCACTCCATTCCTGTGTTTTTTATCGAGGGCCCATGTTCCGACCTGAACTTTGTAGGTAGGAGTTCAATCCATCATCAATTCATAACTTCTACAGGTGCACTCATCATGTCCTACCAGCCTACAGAAATTACATAATAATTTTTGTGAATTCTGTGTATACTTCTGTAATAGATGGTAGTTATCTGTAGCATGCTTTCCTCCTATCTGACAAATCATGCACCACAATGCAGGTGTTGTGCTTGGTCTTGCTTGCGCCTCTGATCTTAGTGGCATTGGCTACCTCCTGCAAGGTAATTTGCAAACAACAGGAAGTGGTACTTGTCGTGCCCTTGGCCTTTTCATTTTATGTACCATACCTTGTTACACATCTATGGGTGGGTTTTCCTATCTTGTTTCAAACTCTGCATCTCTAGGCACAAGTTTTTCAACTACACGTGAATCTGCTGAACTCCTAGGTTAGGATCTTGTATCGAGGTTTCGCGTAAGCTCATCACGACCTCCAAGGCCTTAGCCTGAGTGGTTAGCCTTTGTTGTGACAACACATTCCATAGATGCAGGGTTAACAATGATAAAAACCATTCACAGTGTTTCCCATCTATTAATGTCATGTTCGCTTCGTGACTTGTGCACTTCAGTATTTGGTCCAATTCCCATAGGGTCTTTCCTAGTAGCATTGTGATCTCCTTGAATCCAATGATCGATTGTGCCTCATACTTTGTCTTGATAAATTCTTTGTTTAGCGCAACTTAGATATCCGCAATCCCCACATTCGGATTGTCATTGGAATGCTAATGCACCAAGTCAACACGCTATCTTGCAGAGCACTGACCAACATTGCCTTCTTTATATTGTCATCCATGACACCCTGTGCTTCCCATACAGCTTTTATCACAAACCAAAACTGGTCTAGATCTTCATTCCCCACTCCTTTGAACACTGGTAGCTTTATCATGCTTTCCATATTGCTTCGTGGTGGTGGCGGAGGTGGTATGGGCAAAGACGGGGGTGAAGATGATGAAACTAGCTGTGGTGTGGGTGGAGGTGGTATGCGCAGGATTCTTTTCCTTATCCGATTGATCACACTTCTTGGTGAGACCTTCGTGAGCTCTTCCTCATCCCCTCTCGGAGGTGAAATCAAGGGGCTAGTCTCTAGTTCTGTGCTACCTTCATTTCTGTAGATTCTCCCACTTTGTGTAGCCCCAAACATCAATTTATTCGCATAACCCATTTTTCATACAGTAGCATTTTAATCCAAATGTTCATATATTTAACGTACTTACCTCATAGTCCTTTTAGGAAGTATTGTTCTACCTCATTATAACTGACTGAAGTATCTACCGCGAATTCGGTGATGAATTCTCCTATGATTTGATTGAGCTAGTGATCGACAACATGCATGATCTTATCTTCGGATGCTTCTAGTCTGCGCACCAATTATAGAGTCCACACAATAGGTTTGTTGAGTTTACACCTTCCTTGGCTATCTTCTAACTTCATGATCCACTCATACAACTAAGTGGGGAAGGATGCAAAGAAAATTTTGTGGATCTCTGTATATAAATAGCAGTCTAACCACTCTTCCTTTGATAGTTGCAGATTCCTATTTTTCTATGCCGTAAACTCGTGAATATTTCTGTCCAACCAATCTTCAATTCCTTTCTTTGTCAAATTCTAGTGCTACAACATCAGACATCTCTATGCAGATCCTAGTCCCGACAACAGAACCATGTGTTGGCTTGTTGGGGCATGACCCAAGTTAGAATTTAATTAGCCAAACAAATCCCTGTACTACTGGCCCTTTCAGTAATAGTCCGCGGAGTACAGACTGAGGTCACTCGAAGTAGTATGAGAGGGTGCTAGAACTAGGTTCCCGCACCCTGGAGATGTCTAAGAGGTTTGACTGGTCCACTGTTGATTCCTGCACACAGGTTGCTTCGTGCACTTTCACGTTCCTCGCGACCTAATACACTGCCTTTGCACAGCCCTAACCAGGGGTTGTGGAGCTCCCGCGATGTGATCTACACTATTACCTGAGATCTTACTTATCTTCCAGTCATATTTAATTACCTTTGCCTACTTGAATGTCTTAAGTTACAGTAAGTTATACAAAACATTCATACAGGTTTGTGTAGTGAATAAACAATGTACTTGCAAGTTATATCCAATCATGCATTAAACCAGGAAAAGATACACATAAATATAGTAAAACTTCTCTTTGTTGATTCTTCCAATGGTTACAAACTCAACCTACCCTGTGCACTCAACTGTAGACTACTAGGCCTTTGTGCACTCAGCTGCAAAGCCTTCTCTTACTCTATGACCCATAGACACACTTTACACTTTGACTCAATCACTTAGACTTCTCTTCCTCTTTCGTTCCTCTGTTAGTTATCTTATACACTTAGAGCCTCACTTTATTTATACAATCCTTTCTTCTGCGGACCATGGGTAGGTCTATCTAGCTGACATTACATTACAAAATCTAGGGCGGACAACCCTGTGACCCTATTATGATTTCACACTCTGTGCCCACAATTCACGAATCTTTTACAAAAGGATTTGATCAAAACTTGGGCTTTAAGCCCCAAAACATGCCTTAGGGGGAATTCCATACCCAACATCTTGAATTTTCTATCTTCAATGATGAGGTTTTTGAACACCCACCTGATCATATTCGTGTATGGGAGGATTTTAGCTCTTGCTCCTATCCTATGAAGGAAAGAATAGGAAGAATCTTTGAATTGAAGCTCTGAAGGCCTCGTTGAGTCAGTTGTTGCTCTCGTGACAGTGATTTTAGGACATTCGTCCTCAAGCCTATTGTATATGATCTCCCAAGCTGTTGCACCTCTGACAGTGTCGCAAACTGTATTAGAAAAAATAGGAGCCATCTCTGTAAACTCGGATTCAACAATGGTTTGCTTGCTTTGTTTCTGCATCACCTTCCTTAGTGACATGTCTTTTGTAGCTTGCTTGAAATAGACAAGATATATCAGTATAGATGGTATCGGGTAATTAAGACTGAGAGATTTTCTGAAATGACTTTTGATCATGAGAAAGGTTTAATGAGATACTCGATGTTAACTACCCATAACTTGGAAAATGATTATCCTTCCTCGGGCCACTAACTATTTATTAACTTGTCAATTCATTCATTTTGATATTTAAAACATAATTATTTCACACATTTTACCACTCTTAATCACACATCACAATATTTAATGGATACAATATAGCGCTATCAGATGCATAAAGCGAAATGCGATTGCGAATATCGCAATATCACATTTTGTAAATTGCTAATGGACATTCTAATGGCATATCTAAATTTCTTGCGAAGTTTGCAAAGTGTGAAATGTGATTTGCGAAATGACAAGGTGCTATTTATCGGGCTATTGTAGTGGGAGATTTGATCGCAGAACGCAATTTTTTGAAGATGTTTTAGGATAGTCACACAGAAAAGTGTGAAATGCAATTTGCAACACAGATTTCATCCTTAGTTCGTTTTGCAAGGTTTTTCTAGGTATTTTCTTAGAGTTAGGTATTATTATCCTAAGCCTAAAAATTTAAAAGGGTCCCCATTTATAACTCTAACCTTTGCTATTGTTCTTTATAAATGGGGCGAGGGGGGGGGCGGTTTTGTTTCGTAGTACAACAATTGGTGATTCACTTGGGAGAACCAGTTATCTTTGAGTAGTTTTTTGAAATTTCTAAAAACTTTTAAAGTAATTATAGTTATACGAATAATGATTACATGAGTTATAAGGTAAACAACATTTCTCTGGAATCATCATTACTTTCTCACTCTACTTATTTAATTACTTTACTCTTGTAATGATAAAAATATAAACATTCACATCAGTCAATAATAAGTTTTAAAGTGATATAGTAGGTGTCTTCTAAAGATTAGTTTTTTGGTCTTTTACTCATTTATCATAGATAGAGCCTTTGCTGCCATCAAGCGTTCATAATCTTGACATGGTTATATTTTAACCAACAATGATTTATTATCTCATCTGAAGGAATTTTCAAATTTCAAAATGATATTCACTTGCTATCGATCTCACTTGGATCTTGTCTCTTTTTTCCTTTTGAATATATATCTTTTTCTTTTTGGTTTCTTAAAAGACATTGTCTAGGCATGGTAACCTAATAATGGTAATGCCATTCAATGGCTGTAACTAAATTGAACAAGCTGGCTCTTGATGAGACTGGTTGTCTTCTAATCGAGGAGATCATTAGCTATTACCCTTTTTGATATGCAATATTGGTAATATTAGTTTAATCATTTCCCTGTGAACATGGTAAACAAGCTCGTAATGAGAGTTTTTATCTTCTAAGTTTTGTATATTTTAGAATTATACTCTGAAAAAGGAAAATTTTATCAGATGGGGTGAATCATTGGTTCTTTTGAGAATTTTGGATGATAATGATAGAGTGTTTTTAGATATTGATATGCAAAAAGTCCTTACTAGGTTAAAGATTCTTTTCTTGATTGATAAAAAAACATTCATATTCTATAAAGATAAGAGTTTGTTCATAGAATAAATGTTTTAAGAAAGATCAATTTTTTCCAAAGAAATCAAGTTTACTTTAGTACTCAAATGCCCTAATTATTTCTTTTAACTCTTGCTTACTTATAAAAGTGAAAAACATAAATATTATCAAAGATTTTATTTTGAAAAGCCAAAAGAAAATACTAGTTAACCATTATTTTCCTAAGAATCTTAAATACAACATGTTACAAAATTTGAAGAGGTTATCTCTTAAGAAAAATATTTTTTCAAAATTTGCCCATTAACGGGAAAGGAATCCTTCTTACTTGACAAGTCTTGTAAAATAAACTTTGATTATCCAATTTTTTCAATGATTTGAAAAGGGCCAAGCCATAGTATTTGGAATTTGGTATGTCTACCTTTTTCCTTGTGTGCTTTGTCCCATTTCAAAACCAAGTCACCTACTTCAAGAGGTTTTTGACTAGCAAAAGTTGTATCAAAAGAAGCTTTGAATAATTGTTGATGATGGAAGTGGGTTGCTTTAGCCTTTTCTCATTCTTCTTCAAGCTTGAGAATCTGAATCTGTCTAGCCTGGACAGAAGAAGAAGGGTTTTCACCGATGAGTTGTATTAGGGAAAGAGATGGGATTGCTATGTTTGTGGGAAGAACAACTTCTTTTACATAAACTAAAGCAAAAGGAGAAGAACCAATCAAGCAATTAATTTTGTCTGCACATAGAGTAAATGTAATGCTTTGGGCCAATTCCTATGATTTTGATCAATAGTCCTTTTGATAATTTTGATGAGGTTCTTGTTTGTTGATTTTGCTAATCCATTTCCTCATGGATAATAATTGGCTGAATATTTCAACTTGAAACCTCGCTTTAGAGAAAATTCTACCATTGTATTTCTAGAAAAGTAAGATGCATTGTCAAACATTAAATCTGAGGGTAAGCCAAACCTGGTAATTATGTATTGATCAATGAGGTCTGTGATGCTTTATGTATAAGCTATCTCTAATGGGACAACTTCTACCCACTTGGTAAAATAATTAGTAGCTGTAAGGATGTACCTATGATGTTTGGAAGAGTTAGGAAAAATCTCACCAATTATGTCTAATCCCCATTGTTCGAATGGTTGTTGGATGCTAACTAGTTGTAAAGGGAATGTTGGCTTTCTTTCTCTTCCAACTGTGGTTTGACAAGTTGTACACTTTCTTGCATATTCATTTGCATCATTAAATACCATTGGCCAATAATACCCGTATCCATTATTTTGTGAGCTGTGGTATTTCCCCTGAAATATCCTCTAGCTAGTCCATCATGTAATTCTTGCATGACCTTTTCGGTTTTAGGTTTTTCTAGGCATCTTAGCAATACTAAATCAATTTTTTTCTAAAAAATACATCATTGACTAGTTCATACTAATTTTATTTCAATCTTAAGGCTTGCTTTGTTTTATAATTAAGATGCATAGGAGCACATCCCTTTTTTAGATAAAATTTCAAATCAACATATTGTGATTGCGTATCATTGAGGCTTACCTCTGATATTTTCACTTCATTACCTTGATATTCTTCTAGTTGTAACTAGGAAGCTCCTATTAACATCCTGCAAAAACCTTGGCCTCTGACAATTTTCGCTGGTCGGATTTCTACATCATATTATTGAAATGTAGTAACCCAATTAGCTCTTTTCTCCCCTACTATTTGGATTAATAATTGTCTTACTACAGGGTAGGGTAGAACTATCTTTGTTTGAGATTTAAGAAGAAAAGGTTTGAAATGTTTCAAAGTTTTAAGAACAACAAATTCTTGTTTCTCAACAGCTGAATAATTTAATTTGACACCTTGCAAGTTAGAACTGAAAAAAGAGATGGGTGCCTCGATATTTTCATCGTTCAACTATGTCAAAATTGGTGCATATGATGTATTAGATGAAAAAGTATATAATACAAAAGGTTTGATAAATTTAGGGGTTGCCAACGAAGGAGCATTAATAATGGGTTTTTTAATCAACTCAAATGACTCTCTTTCACTCTTGTTCCATATGAAAACTACATTTTTTCATATCATTGCTTGAAGGGGTAGGATGATTTGTGAAAAATCTGGAACAAATATTTTTACAAAATTTATTTGGCCTAGGAATGATTGCATGGTTATTTTGTTGTTTGGGAGGGTAATCTTTGATCTCTTGGACTCTATCAGGATCAATGTAAATTCTTTTCTTGGACACTATAAACCCAAGGAGTTTTCCTTCTAGTAAAGCAAAATAATATTTTTGGGATTTAAGGAAATGCCATATTTCTTGCATCTTTCAAAAATGTGGTTCAGGTCCCTTAGATGATTGTTCCTATCCTTAGAATAGACTGTGATTTCATCCAAGTAAATAGCAACTGATTTATTAATTAGACCTTTGAAGGAAATGTCCATAGCACGTTGAAATGTGGCACCAACATTAATGAGTCCGAAAGGAATCTTCTGATAGGCATATGTTCCCCACTTGGTCCTGAATGTTGTCTTCAATCTGTCATTTGGATGAACAAGAATTTGATTATATCTTGAGAATCCATCTAGAAAATACATTAATTCGTAACCTACAACTAATTGCAATATCTATTCCATAGTAGGCAAGGGAAAATTATATTTTTGACAAGCTTTATTCATGTTTCTAAAATCAATACAAATCCGAATATCACTGTTCTTTTTCCTTATGGGTACCATATTTGATACCCACTTAGAGTGTCTAATAGGGAAGATTATTTTGGCCTTTATAAGCTTGTTTAATTTAGATTTGATTTGACTTTCAAGGTTTGGGTGAATTTTGCAAAGCTTCTGTTGAACTGACTTTTCATTCGAAGTCATAGGTACGGTATGTTGAATTACAGAGGTATTGTAGGTCTTGAGATCTACATAATCCTAGGCAAAGACACCTGTGTATGTTTTCAAACACCTAATGAATGATATTATTTCTTCAGATGATAGGTCAAGACCTAGGTAGACATTTTGAGGTTTTTCAGTTGACCCTATGTTTACTACAAATCTCAAAGTAGAACTTTGAGTTTTGGAGTTGGTAATTTTCTTGAACCTATCCTTTAGATCATAGAGATCTTCCATCTTAACTACAGACTTTGGGATTAGGTTTTGATCATGATTATGTTTGATTTCTAGATCATGCTCGTGTTCATCTATGATTTGTTCTTCATATGACCTTTCTGATGTAAGGAAATTAACTATATCTACATCGTTGTTGAATACTCTCCAGTTTGTTACATTATCATGAATAGATGGCCTGGATATTAACTCTATTGAAAATCTGTCTAGACTAAAGTCTTCTGAGGGTATAATCCTAGATGCCACATTAGCAAGTAAGTCAGCACTTGCGTTTTGCAGTCCAGGGACTGAAGAAATGTTAAAATCAGAAAAATGAGAAGTAAAATTTTGGGTTAATGATTGATAATGTTTAAGGTGCCCAGAGATACAATGAATTGTATTTATTGCCTGCTTCACAGTTATTTCAAAAGCACCATAGACTTGCAGGTATTTGACATTAAGACCGATGGCATTATACAGTCCTTGGATCAATGCTTCATATTCAATGATATTATTAGTGCATTGGAATTCAAGTATGCAGGTTAGCATGGTTTTCTATCCTTGCATACTGATCAAAATGCATCATGTGCCTGCACTGTCTTTCAAATTTAGAATCATCAAAATAGAGAGTCGAGAGAAAAGAATTATTTGAAACTTTATCTACTAAGTTTAGACATTTGGAAGCATCTATTTGTGAAAAAATTTCGATTTGAGAAACTACAACGTTATTTGGAAAGGGAGACCTATGATCATTAAAGGATCACAAAAATGACTCAGCTGAGTAATTTCCAATGATATTATTGGTGAAGGCAATAAGTTCGTTGCTTCCCTCGAGGTCAGTGACTGTATATTTCAAGAATTTCTCTCAGTGTACCCTGATTTGGTTTGGTTTACCATTGTGTGGCAACGACATGTGAGATCAATCAGTTGCGAAATAACCGTGCAACTTTTCAGACCAATCCCTACTGAGAATCAAACCATAAAATTCAGGGATATCAACCACCAAAATATCAATTATTTGTGAAACTTTTGGATTAGAGGAAATCCTAATTGCAACTGATGCTATCTCTCCAAGAACCTCTACTTTTTTCTTGTCTAACTGAACTATGTGTACTGCATATTTTTGAGGTGTAATGTTTAATTTGGTACACAAAAATCTAGGAATTATAATTGAGGAAGCTCTTGAATCAACAAGGCAGTTATGAACATTCTGTTGAAAATTTCATAAGTGAGCAGAAATGGAGGAATATGAAAAATAAACCTATTACCAATTAGAACTAGATATGAAGGATCTACTTTGTTTGAGGATGAGGGAGGTCTTCCCATATCGTAGGCAGCTTGAGTAACTACAACAGATGGTAGAGGAGATACAAGAACTGCTTTTAACTCTCTTAATCGATTTTTTTGTTGTTTCTTGAGTTTAGTGAGCTCATGAAATGAGATGTTTGCTCTAGTATTTTTCATGTCTCCAACTATATTGTATTCCATTGTATCTGATATTACCATTGTTTTTGAGGCATTTGGGGAATCTAGAGGAATAAGATCGGTTTGGCTAGTGTTAGATTTCTTAACTACTATTCTCTCCTTTGCAAGAGTAGCAGTTTTTTGTTTCTAATTTGTGATAGACATGTCAGGAGAGCTTTTAATTCTTTTAGCCACTGGCATTGCTTGTGTTTCTTCTTCAGTTGGGAGGATGAAATCCCACATTCCATTTAATTCAATTCCTTCTTCCATTTCATCTTCCTCTTCATCTGGTGAATCTTCTTCTGCTTCTTGATCAGACTCAACATTGTAAATGGTGTTTGGGGGTTGCGATGTAGAAGAAGGGTTCCTTTTGAATGAGCGAAAAGGTTTCTTGGGAGCAAAGGATTCTATGAATTTTTTTTTGATTTCAACCATTTCATTAGACATTTTTTTAACACTTTCTCAAGGCCTTCAAGATCGAAAGGGTCCTTTGTATATTTCTTCTTAGAGTCATCCTCAAATGTTACTTTCATTGTCTTCCTCTCATCTATTTGTGATCTCTTTTTCAAAGCTATAATTTTTATTTCTATAGACAGGGCTTCTTTCATGTTTTCTACAAGGGTGGTCGTATTGGCTCTATCTACAAAAATTGCAATATTAGAAGGAAAAGATGATATATACCATTCTATTTGTACATCTACAACAGGTTGAGAGGCAACTGGGATTTTATTTAGCAACTTGTTAAATCTAGAGTTGAAATCTTTTATCTTTTCATCTGGATTAGCTTTCAAATTAGAAATATCAAGGATGAAGGATTCTATGGTTCTATCATCACCAAAATTTTGCAAGAGATACTTATTGAAAGGTTTCCCAGTTTCTAATTGAACCCACTAGAAGGGGAAAATACCAAGATCAAATATATCCTTGGAAATTATAAGGAAATAGTCTGATTGCAACATCTTCATATGCAACCCCATTAAGATTCATGTCTAACATAAAATTATTTAGATGTTCTTCAGCCAAGAGAGCATTGTCAAGATAGTATTTAGGCAGCCATTTTTCCGGGTTTGTTGGCAATGCATTTGGGTTTGCAACTAGGATAGCACTAGGATTTGTCCAAGGTTAATTGGCCATAACTTGAGTTGGAGACTGAGAATATGGGAAGGTTGATCCAAAAGTAAGTATATATGGTGAAGAACTTACTACTGGGTTAGTACAACTAATGGTAGTACTAATTGGAGAAGTAGATAGTTGAGAGGTCGTAGATTGAGTAGAAGTGAATGGGGAAGTGAATGGATGGAAAGGTGATGTGATCTTGCTGGTATCTGATTCAGATCTTGATGAAGTAACTTTATTACATCATGGAGGGATGGGGAACTCGAAGGCGGTGACACCAAGCCTTTCACTTTGCAGTCTAGTCAATACACCAGTTTGTTGTAATAATGAGGTAACACTTTCTTCAGAAACTTCAAGTTTCTCTGGTTTCTCGACAGAAATGGATATCTGTTCCAATTTCTGTATCAAATAATGAACTTCGGGAGACTCGGGGATGTAATCTGGAGAGGGTGGCTGTCGTACTACTTCAGGAGATGAGGGAGATGTTTCTACAATTTTAGACTTATGATCAGGAGTTTCTGAACAAGATCTAGAAGGTGTAGACGTTGTGGAGAGATTTTGACTCTTATGAATGCTTTTCGAATGATATTTAGGTTTATATGCCATTCATAGTTACGACCCTCTTGCTAGCACCAAAATGTTGCGGCCTCAGAATTCTGCTGCCAAAACATGCGGGATAACCACCCAGTTCGGACCTTAAGACAACTTCTTTTCCGTTTAAAGTGGCGGCTCCGAATGGGGATAATGGGACCAATTTCCCAGTGTGGGTTTTAAGATGAGAGTGGGTGGTTCATGAGTGTTTTTAGTAGAATAATGATAATCTAAATGAATTATTATATGATGCAATTCTCTAACTATCTTATTCTAATATAAACCCGGGTATTCCTATGTGGTATGCGATCTACAAAGATATCTACTTAACATGTGATAATAAAGATTGATCACAATTAAACAAATATGATAACGTATAAAGATAGTTTCTTTAACTAAATAGTTAGTCAAATAAATTTATAAAATATATCTCATATATGATGAGTTATATATGAAAATCACAAATTCAGCTAGGCATCATACAAAAGTGCAATTAACGATTAACATAAAAAATAAATCTCACATACAATCATACAAGATAATAGTACCATATGTGCAAAGTCCTGCTCATTTGACAAATGACATACACCAACTTCTTTCACTAAATCAAATTGTCTCCCAAGGATACAATAGTGCATCAGCAAAGGAAATTAGTTTGATATCTAAAAGAAATGATCATGTTACATAATTTCACCAAAGCATTCACAAACTTACAATAGTGCATTTTTTGCAAATATTTTTGATAAAATTCTAGACCCTTCTCTAAATGCATGAGAAGGGTATAAATACTATTCTAACTAATGTGCAAAAATAGATTATACAAAATTTGAAGAGGTTCCAAACAACCTTCCTCCTAACTAGCTAACTAACTCCAAAAATAAATAGTGGCTAAATGAACAGAACTAAGAGGATGACTTGCTGCTTGCTAGCTTGTCCTTCAAATCACATATATCAATCATCAGTTGAATTTGAGGAGGTGACCCAAAATGTGTCTTGAGCTATCCTATGAAAATTGCATCGGTGAGAGGTGGCAGCATCCTCTGAGTGTTATCGGGAAATCTAGTGTCCACTCGGAGCTGCTAGTCCACTAAGACTGGTAGCTATCTTAGAAACAAACAAACAAAAACTAGTATAGCTTTCCTTTATGAGAAGTAGATAAGAGGGGAACAAAGGATACCAACCTCAATCTTGTTCTTGGTTCCTTGCTTAGTTCCTCTCCCTTCTGACAGATCTTTGCCGCTCCTCTTTTGTTTACCCAGCTTCAAAGAGCACCTATGGAATCAAAGCAGCATAATACTATCGAAGAATAGAGATCTACAATCGTAAGTAATACAGGACCAGATATGTATTGGCCACACAAATGTATATATCATCAAACATACAAGAATGTGGAGGAAAACTTGAATAGCTTTATTAATATCAAGAATAGCAAAGAGGATTACAACCAATTTTTCTGACCCAGCTTCATCCTCTCAGCATGAAATCCCTTCTTCACCTCATGAAAAGCTTAGATCACCCAACACTATGATGTTGTACCAGGAAACCAACAACACTTCCTTACCAGATCCAATATTCCAGCCCCTGGATCTCTGTGATGAGGGATCCATATATAGATGATTGCAGGGGGGTGAGTCAGCTTCTAGGATTTTGATGAGTGTCCTCTCTCTGATAGTTCTTGATTCCACTTGGAGATTGATGATCTCTTACTCATCCCTAGGTGAATTCAGAGAGGCAAGTGTCATAGGAGAAGTTTTTGGAAGATTCCATGATGATCCACCTTGCAAACTGTCTCTGCCATTTTTCTACTCTTGCCCATCACAACCTACAAAAGGGCTTTCCAGTATGCATTGCACCCTTTACTCTGAGTAGGTGAGATGCATTGCACCCTCTGCACTGGGTAGTTTGTATGGTCCAGTTTTGACCAGTTCTGAGCAGTTTTCTTTGGAGAACTTCCGGCAGATGATGTAATCATATGACCTTGTTCCTTTAGGGCATGAAGCAACACTTTTAGGGACTTAGGAGCCCTTGGTTTATGGACATGTATGATTGGGGTTGCAGTGCCCAAAAATGTATATAACAATTGCCCCCTAAAGCGTGAGGTTGTTAATCTTTTGATGTTGGGTGAAATGCTTTATCATGAGGATCCGAAGTTTTTTCGAGTTGGAAGGTGACCTGTAATAAGATATAATACAATACATTATCTTCATAATATTTTTCATGATCTAGCTGAGGTGGGCATTCCCATGCTCAGCTTCATAAATTCATTTTCATGTACATAGGACAGACAACCGTCTATGTAGAAGACTGATGATTTGGATGGAGTGATCATCCTTTGATTCAGATGATCATATGTTCAACAATGATGTACATTTGATGTCTTTATATTCCTGAATATATCGCAGCTTGAATGGATGAAACTAGATTTGGGGTCTTCAAACTCATTCAATATTCACTCGGAGTACAAATTGATCCATGTGAAGAATGTTTTGGAGTCGAACATGGAAAGACATCGCCTGATTACCAGCCAATGATGTAAGCTGTTAACAGGCATGAGAGGAATCACTGATAATGATGATGACCCTCAAGGTACTGCAGTACAATTCGCCTGGTGTGAAAAAGGGACTTAGCGTTGAACACCACACAAAATCTTTCGGTCAAAGGCCATTGATGTAAACCTGTTGCCGGAAGTGAGAAACTTGCCATTGAGGCATGCAAGCTTCAAAGTACTGAAAGGGTTGTTCCTAGGTCAACTTCATGGATAATGAGCTGATGTTGACAAGAAGCGACCCGTTGTAGGAGGGCCTTAATGAATCCTACATCTATGACACGGAGTGGAGCAAATGACTTTGGAGGTGAAGACAATTTGATGATACAAGGTTCAGGGTAATGGTCATGAAAGAATGGAGCGTGAATGTATTGCAGTGGATGAGACATAGGTGAATCCTCTGAGCGACTTCTCTTGAACATACCGGCGACACTGAAAATGGATTGGTAGCATTAACCCCAACGATGGATAGTGTGACAGACCAATGGTGATATGACTGGTGAACGGAATAACCCAACCCGACTCGGACGTGGAGTGAAAGTGTCATGTTCAAGAGCGACTTGCTACCAATAAAGTTTCTTCAAGTTTTCTTCCCAAATTTTCCTCAGTCATTGCTGACCAGTACCTCTTTATTTTTATCAAGCTTGAGGAGGATAACATATTCTTGTTCTATAATCCACCCTTTGGGCGAACCCGTCGCTATGTTTTAATGAGCCTAGTGACAGTGAAACTCGTTCTCATCCATTTGGACAAGTTTGTCGCTATTGATTTTAACGAGTTTAATGACAATGATAACTCGGTCCTTTTTCAATTTTAGAGAGTCTAAAAAAGGAAGAAAAGGAAACTCCAATGATTCTTTTTCGTCATATAATCCCTTTAGTCTGAAAAAGTGTAAAATAATATGAAAGGGATGAATTTTCGGTAGTTTTAATGAGCCGAACAAGACAAGCGCTTGATCTTTTTGTGTAATAATCCCTCAGGTCCAAAAATATTAAAATCTAGAGGAGGGATATCACTTCTGGTCACTTTAACGAGCTGGAGAGGCCAATTGCTCAGAAATATTTTTATATTTTATGAGTTAGGTGAAAAGTGCTTAAAGGAGACTCATTTTTTGAGGAACAAGTGATAATTTCGGGTAGCAGCTGATTCTAGGTAAGGTTTGGAATTTTCCAATCACTGCAGTGTCACAAGGATGGCTAACAGAATCACTCGTTGCAGCCGTTCCTCAAAAGGGTAAACAATCAAATGGAGGTGTATGATTGGCTAAAAAAGAGTGGAGGTGATGATGAGAACATGACCAAGGCTCAAAAGCTGATGATAATGCATTCCTAATGGTTATTTACCAGAAATTGGTTTATTTTTTAATGAGCTCAAACTCTGGGGGAAACATTTGCTCATTGCTTAGGTTTAGTTTTTAATGAGCTTGAACTTCACATAAAAACTGCTCGTGCCAGTCATATAATAAGGATATCTCATCTATAGATTCCTTTTTTTATGGAGCTTGCACCTTTCAAAGCTTTGCCCCACATCCTTTCTTTATGTAAGTTAAGAATGACCAATCCTACGAGTTTAAAGGGTTTTAGAATCTACAAACTAAGAAAATAAATGGTCGTTCTTTGCTTGCATGCAAAAAGGTTTGCATGCCCCCGGGTATAGTGAAAAATTTCCTAGCTTCCATTTAGAAGTTCTCGCATCTGCAAGGCAGTTTCCATCCACATAGCAGATAGAAACAATTCCTGGCTTAGTCCATCTGGATAAAGGTGATTCTAACTCCAACCACCTAACCTTGATGAGGAAATCTTATTTCGGTCTAATCCCCTTTTCCTATACGGACGAGTGTCGAACCAATCATTTTCCTTCGTGGAAACCTACTCTATACCTAGAGTTTCCCTGCCAGAGTAGGCCAGGGTGCATGCCCCCTGGGTTTCAGTCATGTCTTCCTGAATTACTCGTGCTCTTCAGGTGGACGGACTGGAGATTGATGAGACATTCCTTGCATGAAAATACTGTTTAGGGATGGAATTTGACTATTAGCTATGTGTGAGTTGGGGAACGAAAGCTGGTCTACGAGCTAGACCGCTCGGCCTTCATGCGGAAAACATATTACTCTAAAGAGTGAGGAGACAATGGCTTCCATGCTATAAATATAGTTGCACCCAAGGAGTAGATTATAATCTAGAGGTCCTTGGACTACCATTATGTTCATACAAATGGTTTTCCTTCTCAACGTTATGGGCACATTGGGAAGGATCCCTAACGGTCGACTGGTTCCGTTGTCAAAGCCTGTCAGATTTCTCATCTCAGGCAGAAGCGATGGCGAACCAAGCACTTTCCAAGCAGTTGAGGAAAGGATACTCACAGAAGCCCCTTCATCTATGATGGTACCGGCCATGACCATTCTGTAAGCTTGTACAATGATTCGGAATGGTACACTAGCTGGTAAACGGGGTCTTCCTAGTAGATTCCAATCGAAGGAAACTACTAGGTTGCTTGGAGGTGGGACCGAATAGACGACCGGATATGACTCTGACGAACTTCCTTCCTATGGTAAATGAATGGGTAGATTTCCCCCATGTTCATCTGAGTCTGTGTTTACGAAAAGAATTGGCACAGTGTCATTCTCATTCTCTTCAGTGACTGTCTCATTTGAAGATGGACCTTTTGAAGGCAAGACTGGGTCAACTGCCGCCTTGACCTTTTGACTTTCATCTGTTGTGGATTCAGAGGGTTTATCTTCAATGATAGATGCTTCGACCGACCACAATGGTGTGTCAGTTGGATTTTCAACTAGTGATGGACTCAGCAAAAGTTTCTTATATCCAGGAGGAAGTCGTAGTGGTGAAGCCAGACGGTTATCCAAACTCTTTTAGCTTCATCTAGGAAAGGACAACGGTGGACAACTTGATCGCCTTCACACAGTTTACAAGGAAATTTACATTTCTTTTTCTATCCAGATACTTCGCTTTCACTAGTTGACGGTGTACTTTCAACACGATCAAAGGTTGATGACACCAGATTGTGCAAATGAGGAGACCAGTCCTTTAAGACCCGAGGGATGCAAGGACAAGCTTGATGATAATGGTCTCCTTTGCAAATGACACATGGAGATTTAGGCTTGGACGGTGTAGTGGGTGGATTTTTCCTAGATGATGCATGGTTTCCCCTTTTTGCCTTTGGTTCCTTCTTATTCTTTTCCTTCTTCTCCTTCCACTTCTTCTCCTTCTTAGTTACTTGATTTTCAGCTTTACCAGCTTCATCAAGTAAAGAGGAAGGAGGAGAGGGAGAAACGAATGAAGTAGAAGGTTGGGGGGTAACTCTAGTATCATCTGGTTGCTGACTCGATAGTTTAGGAATCACGGTGTTCTGGATGACAGAGGTAGAGAAGAGCCATATGGGCAAGCCAATTGTCAACCCTGGAAGTGACAATGTGGCCATGGGGTGCACCAACATCTCCCCAAGAGGAGAAGGGACTAGGATTCCCTCCAAGGGGAATCCCTTGGTTGGTAGACTCCATTTTTCTCAACCTAAAGACCAACGAGGGAACAATGATGTTATTCCGATTAAAATAAATTTTAGACGCTTTGACACAACTTTGTTTTCTCAATTTTTAAGAGTCGAGAAAAAACAAAAGATGACTCTAGTCGCCTTCAATTTTTAATGAGCCTGAAGTGAAAAGTGCTCAAATGGAAATTTTCCTTTAAGGAGTCTGAAAAGGAATGAAAGAGACTACTCTAGAAATCTAGACAGAGGGATTACCAAACCAATCTCAAAACTGTAGAATACTTTTTACGGTACGACAGTGAATCTTCCTGAATGTTGTGTTCAGTGCATTGCGATCGATAGGGCAGCATACACGGCTTCCTAAGGATAAAGGATATAGCCTATTGTGGTCTCCCAATATATACTCGATGGTACGTGGGAGCACAAGTTTGTACTAGCACTTGTCGTCTCAAAGAGGAGGAAGTTACCAGGCTTTACGATGCCAGAATACTTCTCTAGCCTAGACTTCTAAATGTTGTGCATTAGGTTCCAAAGCATTTTTATGTTCATTGAATTTATTTTACAGTTGATCTTGCTTAAGAATTTTCCTTTCAGGTTCATCGCATGATGTAGATATATAATTCCTAAAATTCAATCTAAGATGATAAACAATCATTTAATCTTCTTTTGCAATGAAATCCTAGCTACTAAGGAAAGAGAAATGAGGTTCTTTCAACATAGAGCACAGAGCACACACTATATGCACTGTCCTAAATCAAATCAACAAGCAGTCTAAATGCAAATGCACATGCATGTATTTGTTTTCAGCCTTCTTAATGTGTGAATGATAAGAAGAATGCTAAGTACAAATTTGAATTATCTTTTCAAAGTGACAATACTAACAAATTTCTCTTCAAAATGAAAGGAAGATAACGACGACACTTTTCAATTTTGAATTGAAAATTGTTTTCGACACTTGAAAAAGTACTAATTCAAATCAAATACAAGAGTAACAGTATAATCGACTATCAAGAACAATAGGATTCTCTTCTATGACTAAAAACGACACTTGCGACACCTCCAAATCAAGAAATGACAGTCTGATTATGCTACTTCTTTGTAAAAGAGAACTGAAAATGACGCATAATACATAAAAGCATTTACAGTTCTTTGCACAATGGAGGTGGAATTATGGAAAGGAAGGGGGTTTCCACAGTGGTATACTGATCACAGACAGGAAAACTCCTGAATAGAGCTAAAGAGAGTGAAGGAAAACCAAAGTTTGAAGGCAAAATTAACCTTTTCTGACCATCGCACCTGTTACACAGGGAATCCAATATGCATCCCACCTACTGCACACGAGAGGTGCGATGCATACAGACTTCCTTGAAGAGAGGGTGCGATGGTACCAATGTGAGACTTTTACTTGGTCTTTGGTCACAATTTTCAGCTCAGTTCAGGGATTTCGGCCAAGCAAGTGATGTTCAGTAAATATAAATCACAGGGGCTAATCTAATGAGGTTACCAGAGCCACCACTAGGGCAATCAGAATGTTTGTAGATTGATTGTTCAATTTATAAACAAAACCCCGAGATAGACTGAAGCAACATTGATCTACTTTGCACTTGCATAGCAAAAGAAGTTTGAAGGCTAGCTAGCTTGAGTTCAGGCTCCGTCTGTAAGTTTATAAAACAAACAAATATAGACAAGCAAACAATCTATTTGCTCCCCAGTGGAGTCGCCATTTTGTTATTGGGAAATCTAGTGTCCACTCGAAGCTGCTAGTGCCACTAAGACTGGTAGCTATCTTAGAAACAAACAAAATAAAACTACTATAGCTTTCATTTATGAGAAGTAGATAAGAGGGAACAAAGGACACCAACCTCAGTCTCGCACTTGGTTCCTTGCTTAGTTCCTCCCCTTCTGACAGATATTTGCCGCTCCTCTTTCGTCTACCCAACTTCAAAGAGCAATTGTGGAATTAAAGTAGCATAATACTATCGAAGAACAGAGATCTACAATCATAAGAAATACATGACCAGATATGTATTGGCCACACAAATGTATATATCATCAAACATACAAGAATGTGGAGGAAAACTTGAATAGATTTATTAATATCAAGAATAGCAAAGAGGATTACAACCAATTGTTCTGACCCAGCATCATCCTCTCAGCATGAAAGCCCTTCTTCACCTCATGAAAAGCTTAGATCACCCAACACTATGATGTTGTACTAGGAAACCAACAACACTTCTTTACCAGATCCAAGATTCCAGCCCCTGGATCTCTATGATGAGGGATCCATATATAGATGATTGCAGGGGGGTGAGTCAGCTTCTGGGATTTTGATTAATGTCCTCCCTCTGATAGTTCTTTATTCCACTTGGAGATTGATGATCTCTTACTCATCCCTGGGCGAATTCAGAGAGGCAAGTGTCATAGGAGAAGTTTCTGGAAGATTCCATGATGATCTACCTTGCAAACTGTTTCTGCCATTTGTCTACTCTCACCCATTACACCCTACAGAAGGGCTTTCCAGTATGCATCACACCCTTTACACTGAGCAGGTGAGATGCATCGCACCCTCTGCACTGGGCAGTCTGTATGGTCCAGTTTTGACCAGTTCTGAGGAATTTTTTGTGGAGAAC
The DNA here is from genome assembly GCA_000404065.3 of Pinus taeda. Taxonomy (NCBI): domain Eukaryota; kingdom Viridiplantae; phylum Streptophyta; class Pinopsida; order Pinales; family Pinaceae; genus Pinus; species Pinus taeda. Next base: position 64,394 of record APFE030015197.1, on the reverse strand, counting down.
TTCCGGGAGATGATGTAATCAGCTGACCTTGTTCCTTTAGGGCATGAAGCAACACTTTTAGGGACTTAGGAGCCCTTGTTTATGGACATGTATGATTGGGGTTGCAGTGCCCAAAAATGTCTATAACACTGAGTCATATGAAGGGAACAATTGAGAGTCATAATTTGACTGTGTGGCTTGACGAGGTATTGCCAATATTATTCCCAGTTGGTCTTGGTCAATTTTGTAATTGCCTCCCTTTGAGTCTTTTCCTTTTCTTGCTAGATTTTATACAGAGAATTTAAATTGGTCATTTCTTTTAGATTGCCTTCTTTAATTAGGTTGGTGGAAAACAAGGTGTGATTCACTACCTTAATGATATTCTTTGATACCCCAGCTGCCCTTGCGACTGCTAGCTCGACCTGTTTGATTCTCGCATCCCAACTTGTGAAGAGAATGTCTTTATGAGTTTCCTCAATATCGGGTAGATTGGATTTCCTTCCGTCTTCTGTTTGCTGCCATTCGATGAACTCAAAGATTCTAGTGTTTAAATCGTTAAGCTCGGTTCTTTGCTCAATTTCCTTATCTATCAGCTGATCACTAGTAGTCAGATAGGGAGTAATATGTGACATCTTTTGGCAGAAATACTCTTGTTGTTTCACTAGAAGGGAATTTAACTCTAGTGCCTCTTTAATAAACTCCTCAGTAGTGGGAACATCCTTGTATCTTTCCACGACTTGCTGAATTTATTGGAGTTGCATCTTTCTGGTCAATATAACGGCTTCATGGTTTATTTTCAGGATCTCCATTTTTTGCTGCAATTGTGTGAGTTGCTCATCCGCTTTCCTATTTATGCTTACTTTCTCTGCTTCGAGCTTCTACTCTAGCTGTGCAATCCTTTCCTCCTTTTCCCTTAACAAAGTAGAGACTTCAATAGCCTTGTCCATAGTGGCCAATGCATATGCTCCTATGAACTGTGATAGTCTAGTCAAGTTCTCGACCATATTGAAAGGAATGTGCTTCCAAACAACTTCCATCAGCTTGTTTCTAGGTGGGAATTTAGGTGTGTCTACCCTTTTCCTTTTTCTCTACCTTCTTACTACAAACTTGTGGAGAGGGCTATAGAACACATCAAGTGGAGGCATTTTAGTCACTTTCAAAAAAATTTCTAATGTGGGCAGAGTAGGGATAATTTTAGTATGTTGGGACAATGTTTCTTGTTCCTCCATAGGCTTAGACTGCTCACCGATAGACTTGGGCTCTGTATCCTTATGAACATGCATAAGAAGTTTATATTTCATTGTTTCTTATGTATTTATCACTTTAGGAGTGCCTTGCAATTTCTGATTAAACTGATCCTACTCCTGCTCCAAACTACTACCTTTGACCTTTTTCTCAACTGACTTCTTGCTGGACTCCATTGTGTTATCTGTGTCTTTTGGTTTCCTTGTGTCTAGTGTCTTCTTAGTATTTACCCAAGAATCTACTCGAGAACTAGGACCTTCACTATCAACAATGACGATTTGTGTAAGCTTATCCTTAAGTTTTAATAAGTGCAATGGGATCACTTCGAGCCTTTCATTTTTGAATTCCTGAAAGCTTTGAAAATATTCAAGTTTCATATTCACCTTTGCACATTCAAATGCTTGTTCAAAGGATTCGGCCGATTGTAACAAGTCTTCAAAATTTTTATCCTCATGGTTGTATTTCTTGAGCTTTACTGTAGTAGTGATATTATATGCCATGTTGTCTAGATCAAATTAGCTATTAAGAAATGTATGAAGCCTGAGGGCTTCCATATGTGCTAAATCTTTAGTAGCATGAACAAAATTTTCTAAAGAAAAAGAACCACACTTGATAGGAAAAGAAGGCCATAATGACTTCTTGTTGTCTTTGAGAACTTTAGTCAGGCCTTTTCCCACAGTCTAGTAGGCAATCTCTCTTGCTAATAATTTATCAAAAATATATAAAGGAAGGACATGTGGATTGGATGTGCTACCAAAAACCCTAATGTATGTGAACCCTTCTTCAATAAAATATTTTTCGACAACAAATAGGTCTATTGTGGCTTCTTGGGAAAACCTGGGGGCTCTCTGATTGAAAATTATTTGATGTAGAGGTAAAACAACAACATGAAATATTTTATAGAAGTGAGGTATATAATGGGATTCTCATATTTGTTTATGAATAAGATGGATTGGGTAGGGGTCCTGTAAGATCCATTTCCAACCCATGGTTGGAAATGTCATGCAAAAACAAATGACATCCATAATGTAGGAACTAAAATAGAACAGAGGTAGGCTATCTAGAGAGGAGGCTCTCTTTCGTCAATATTTAGTAATGGTGGTGGGTAGGTTATCAGATAGGATGGAGGGCCCATTCATGATGTGGCAACTAACACATGCATCAATCAGAGGAATCCATTCTATGGAAAACTTAGTATTATTGGGCAGCCCATATAATCTACATAACATAGTTGCTGCATAGTTGTAGGGGTTTTCCAAAGAGGCTATAGCACACATACTCAATTTGTCATATTTGAATTTGTTGTCCAATACTCTCCAACCATGAATCAACTTGAAGGGGTCTGGATTCTTCTTTACAAAGTTGGCTAGAAATGTGTTGTCGTAGATATCCTGAGGGTTAGGTATGTGGTACATTTTCTTCAAGTCCTCTGCTCTGAATGACCCTATGAGCTCCATTCTTGAGTTCTTGAATTGCCTATCTTCAATGATGAGGTTTTCGATCACCCACCTGATCATATCCATGTATGGGAGGAATTTTTCTCTTGCTCCTATCCTATGAAGGAAATAATGGGAAGCATCTCTAATTTGAAGTCCTGAAGGCCTTGTTGAGTCAGTTGTTTCTCTCGTGACAGTGATTTTAGGACATTTGTCCTCAAGCCTATTTTGTATGACCTCCCAAGTTGTTGCACCTTCGGGAGCATCACAAACTATATCAGAGAAAATAGGAGCCATCTTTGTAAACTTTCATTCAACAATGATCTGCTTGCTCTATTTTGTAGCTTTCTTGAAATAGACAAGATATATCAGTGCAGATTGTATCCGGTAATTAAGACTGAAAGCTTCTCTGAAATGAGTTTGGTTCATGAGAAAGGTTTAATGAGATACTCAATGTTAACTACCCATAACTTGGAAAATGATTATCCTTCCTTGGGCCGCTAAATATTTATTAACCTGTCAATTCATTTTTTTATATATTTAAAATGTAATTATTTCACACGTTTTACCACTCTTAATTGCACATTGCAATTTTTAAATGGATACAATATAGTGCTATCAGATGCATAAAGAGAAATGCGATTGTGAATATCACAATATTGCATTTCACAAATCGCTAATGGACATTCTAATGGCATAGCTAAATTTCTTGCGAAGTTTGCGAAGTGAAAAATGAGATTTGAAAAATGACAAGGTGTTATTTATCGGGCTATCGCAGCAGGAGATTTGATCGTAGATCACAATTTTTTAAAGATGTTTTAATATAGTCACACAGAAAAGTGCGAAATTTGATTTGCGTTGTGGATTTAATCCTTAGTTCGTTTTGCAAGGTTTTTCTAGGTATTTTCTTAGAGTTAGGTATTATTATCCTAAGCCTAAAAATTGAAAAAGGTCCCCATTTATAACTCTAACATTTGCTATTGTTCTTTATAAATGTGGGGTGGGGGGGGGGAGGTGGTCGTTTTGTAGTACAACAAGGGGGAGGCTCTAGAAATCGCGATGATATTTCATGAAACACCTATTCAGGACACGTCTTTGGAAGTCTAACAAATTCACTCGCAGTTGAAAAACCTTTGTTTGGTAATGCAGAGCTTGAAAAAAGAATAGGAGGCCAGGACAAAGGTGCGTGAGGAAGTATGGTGCCTCAAGTGTAAGATCCAAGGGCATGATAAGGATCATTTCCCTCTCTTCGTGAATTATCTCATGGAGGGTTTTGATGTCCCTAAGGCAGGAAAATCAAGCAGGACCGAGTATGGGGCCTGCGCTATGGTGCACTATTTATCAGGTGGCCAGAAAACATGTCACAGATAATTGTCATTTGCTACAAAAGTTTGTACAGAAACCACAAAAATTGTTTTGCGATTTCTGCAAATTGGTGGGCCACGATGAGTGCCACTGCCATAATTATGAACTAATTATGGAGAGGACACCTACGTATCAAATGCAAGAAGAAACTTAGCCTCTGGATCAAGGCACTAGGGGAGTGCGTGGAGGATATCAGGGGCACGAATCGGGCCAAGGAGGAGGATGACCTAGTAGAGGTCAGGGGCAAGTCATTTGCTATAATTGCGGAACACCAGGGCACTACGAACATGAGTGTATGAGTCAAACATGCCCATCATGTCAATACTGCACTCTGTTTGACCGCACAATAGAAAAATGCCCCATGTTGATAGCTAAGATGTAGGAGAAGAAGGCACAACCTCAACATCCTGCCCATAACTTACAGATGATGAGGGCCGAGCCATGTGAGGAAGATCCAAATTTGAATATCGTGATGCGAAGTGGAATAACGACTGGTAATGATAAAGGAAAACAACCTAAAGAAAGTGGGTGGGTCTGCAAGGCCCTAGAAAATGAGGTTGGGTTTGATCTGGAGCGTGCGAAGGAAATGTTTATGGAGGCGAAGAAAAGCTTCGCTGAGGCCTCTACCTCAGGAAGTCAGGACAAACTCCCAACAATTGGCGTGCCTACATAGGTTGACCGCTCTTTGTTTGCCACCTTCTTGGAGACATGTATGAAACTACTGCGCCATATCAAGGTTGTGAAAGGGCTACAAGAATTGATAAATAAGTGCATTGGGAATAAAAATTCTCCTGAATGATAATGCCTAGTAAGAAAGATTGGCAAACATAAGACAAGGACATGGCACGAGATGAGGCTCAGCACATAAATAGGAGACTATGAGATGGACTAGGTTATTCTAGATTTGGGGTATGATGCGAACATTCTGCGATTCAGTTGAGGATGGCGAACTAGCAGAAGATGATCCCTATGGGACATCTGCACAAAGTTACCATAGATATAGAAGGTGTAGGCTCGCTGGCTGATTTTGAAGTGATAGAAATTGTTGATGACAACAATCCATACCCCATGCTCCTTGGAATTGATCAGGCTATTGATATTAATGGGGTAATCAATTTGAAGAAGCAAACAATGTCGTTCAAAAGGAAGTCACTCCTCATTGTAGTAACATTGGACCTTGCAGAAGGACCACACTATACTAAACTAGTCTGCAACTATGAGGAAAATGATGATGATTTGGATCAAATCTACAAAATTATGGTGTGAGACCAAGATTGGGTTAATCCAACAGTTGATGGATGGATTTCATGGGACCACAAAAGCTCCTGTACCTCAGACTCGGATGAAGAATTAGAGCATTGGCAGAATAGGCTGCATGAAGTATCTACGCTACGCTGCAATATGATGACTAAATCACTGCGTTGCAATATGATGACTAAATCACTATGTTGTGTGTCATGAGAGGTAAGAAATTTACCTTATTACGATGTTTTAACCAATGTAGAAAAGTTTTTGTATGCTTTTTAAAGAGAAGTCCTAGAGGATCATCATTTTCAGGCGTTGGATTTGGCACTGCGTGCTATGCCTGCTCGATGGTGGGGTATGCACAAGGACAACTTTGATGAATGACATGATTATAGGAGGATGATGAGGATGCGATTTGGTCATCCTAAAGTGTGGTTAACTGGGAAATATGATGGGAGGAATGATCTGTGCAATCATTTAGCAAAGTGGAATAAAGTCTATAGAATAGAGCCAAAGCCAGAGTGGGTACACTTATTCTGTCACACTCTGGACATAATCCCAATGAATTAATACCTCGAAACAGAGCTCCACCATGGCACCGAAGAGTGGGATATCTTAAGGGAAGTCTTTTTGATGACCTTCAGTTTTGAAGATGAATTTGAATGCATCGATGAGGCAGTGTAGGAGGTTAAGGTAGCGATTTTCAGAATTCTGCAGGATCCTTTGGAATTGGTTCAACTGGATTGGAGCACCCAGCTGTGCCATGTGCTGGAATGCTATATTGTGACTACTAAAGGGAAGGATGAGGATCCAAGGAATATCAATATCCTAGAAATGGAAGGCCACTGCGAGGTTGAAGGTCTACAAATAGAGAACTCGGATATCACTGCACTGTTGAAGACTAGGCAAGTAAACATCAGTATTGAAGCGGAGCCATAATTTACAAAGATTGGAGATTACTGGGATAATGCCACATTGGCTAAAGTTGCTGCGTTACTTTGTGAGTACCATGATCTTTTCCCCACGAAAATGTTAGACTTGAAAGGCATCATAGGTGATTTGGGTGTGATGAAAATAACTTTGAAATCGGGTGTGAAGCTCGTCAAGCAAAGGCCATATCTCCTTAATTCAAAATATAAGGAAAAGGTCTGCTTGGAGTTGGACAAGATGCTTGAGGCAAGTATTATCTAACCTGTGGAGGAATCTGATTGGGTGAGCCCAATGGTGGTCCAAGAAAAGAAACAGAAAGGAGAAATATAGATTTGCGTAGATCTTAGGAAACTTAATGATGCTTGCATCCATGATCCTTTTTTGACACCATTTACTGATGAGGTATTGGATAATGTTGGAGGACAAGAGGCCTATTCATTCACTGATAGGTTCCTTGGATACCATCAGATAAAGAGCGTGCCAGAAGACAGGCGTAAAATAACCTTTGTGACAGAATGGAGTTGTTTTTAGTACACGATGATGCCATTTGGACTTTAGAATGGCTGCCGATATTCTCTCGCGTAGTCATCACGACATTCAAAGAGTTCATTCAAAAATTATTGGAGGTATATTTTTATCAATGGGCTATGTTTGTGTTAGTAAAGCACCATGTAACTAGTCTACACTTAATAATTGATACGTGTCGAAGATATCAGATCGTGTTAAACCTGAAGAAATGCTTATTCTATGTCCCCTTTGGAATTTTTTTGGGTCATGTGGTGTGCAAGAAAGGAATAATGGTGGATCCTACCAAGATCACGATGATAGTTAATTTGGAGGCCCTAGGGACTGTTAAATAGCTGCGTGAAATGCTGGGCCATACTGGATATTATCGAAAGTTCATTAAGGCTTATGCTTAGATTACCGCGGTGGAGAAGCGAGTGAAGAAGGATGCTACATTCTATTGGGATGAAGAATTCTAGTGTAGTATGGATGTATTGAAAGAAAATATGGTCACCACATCGATCTTGGTCTTCCTAGATTGGAAGAAGGAATTCCATGTGCACGTTGATGCCTTGTGTATTGAGTTGGGAGCAGTGTTGACACAGGTTGGTGAAGGGGAGGTGGAACATACTATAGAATTTGCGAGTCGAAAGTTGTCAAAAGCTAAGAAGAACTACTCAATGATAGAGTGATAGGAATTGGCTATGGTGTATGCGCTCCAAAAATTCAAACACTATCTATTGGGTGGGAATTTCAAGATGTACACAAACCACTCCGCTTTGAAGTACCTAGTCAATAAGCCTGTGTTTGGGAGGAAGATATGCAGATGGTTGTTGTTGTTTCAATAATATGACTTTGAGGTAATTGTGAAGCCGGGAAGATTAAATGCAGGACCTAACCATTTGTCATGAATTTAAATAGGGGAGGAGCCTACTAATTTGAAGGAAGGGATGCTCAACGCAAAACTCTTTGTGGTGCACGTAGTGGACAACCACTTTGCAAATATTATCCACTTTTTGACCACAGGTACAACCCTAGAATGTTACACCAGTCAGAAGAAGAAAGAGTTGGTAGTGTGTGTGGCTAATTTCTTGGTAATTGCAAGACATTTATAAAAGATGGGTTCAGACAAGATACTTTGACAATATGTTCTTAATTTCAAAAGAAACAACATCCTTGTGGAGTCTCATGGAGGGGATGTAGGAGGGAATTATGCAGGAAAGACAACAATGCAAAAGATTCTGTGCATTGGGTTGTGGTGGCTTACATTACATAAGGATACCAAAGCATATTGTATGGTGTGTGTCAAAGAACAGGTAGGCGATCACAAAGGGATGAGATTCCCTTGAATCCTCAAGTGTCGTTATAGCCATTTGAGAAATGGGCTATTGACTTTGTAGGACCAATTCAACCCTTAGGTAGAAGGACAGGGGCACACTATATCATCACCACGACAGAATACCTGACTCAATGGGTGGAGGCACATCCTGTGAAGGATTGTACAAGAGCCACAACAACTAAATTCTTATTTAAATATGTGTTAACCAGGTTTGGCTGCCAAAAAGTATTGATGGGTGATCACAATACACACTTCCTCAACGAAATGATCAACACACTGATAGAGGAGTTTCGGGTTTGTCATCAGAAGAGTACACCATATCATCCTCAGGTTAATGGAACAGTTCAGGCCTTCAATAAGATATTGGATAATGCATTGACAAAGGTTTTCAATATGCAGCGGAATGATTGGGTTGTGCGCGTACTGACGGTATTATGGGCGTACATGGCTACTTGCAAAAAACTAATAGGTCAGACACCTTTCCAGGTTGTCTATGGCATATAAGCTTTGATGCCTATGGAATATAGCGTGGTTGGTCTACGCATATCAGCTTTCACAGGGATGGTAGACCACAGAGCCTTAGACGAATGGCTTGCACAACTGATGGAACTTGAAGAAGATAGATTCTTGGCTAGATTTCATGAGTAGGAATTGAAGGAACGTGAAAAATCATGACATGATTGACACATCAAGTTGTGCACATTCATGGTAAATGATTTGGTATTATTATATGATAGTAAGTTCGATAAGTTTCTAGGAAATTTTCAGATGCAGTAGTTGGGGCCATATGTCATCAAAGAAATCATATATGGGGGCATGGTTCAGCTTGCAAAGCTGAATGAAGAACCTTTTCCAAGAAGGGTGAATAGAATTTGGTTGAAACAATATGCAGGAGATCTTGCTCAATGACTATATTGTGGCCAAAAAATCTTAGTGCTCTAGGCAACTGTAAGGGAGCATGGGACTATAAACTACATTGCCTGGTTTTGGGGACTACGCGATAGGGGGTCTGCGTGAAACAACGTAATGTCATAGTACCAAAAGCCACACGAAGAGAGTTGTGCTATGGAGGGAGATACCACGTAGCATAGCCAAAAAATGACTGTTAGAGTCATAGTTCATGATTTGGTAGCCACAAGACGGTTAAGAGGAGTGGGTGGGTGGAATTTAAGGCTAAAATATTTGGATATCTGCCACCAAATCAACATTAATGGACGAGTTTTCGGGGGAATGATTGGATTTGAATTAAAATTTCCCTATAAATTACACATGCTAATCCAGCCAAGAACACTTTTCACCCTTAGAGTTTTTGAATTGTCTTGTCCGTCTCTTATGAATAATAAGTTTTTCAAAGATTTGGTTGCAAGCTCTGTGTTTGATTATCTACCTAAGGAAACCTGACAATCCATTTACAACATAATGTCAGGACTAGGTGAGACTACAAGCACCAGAGTAACTGTTGCCTCTAAAGGAGCAGCTCCAGAGGTTGTGAGCATGAAGGCTCTACCTCATGTACCTATGATGCCAAGGTCACCTAAGCTAAAGCCTACACTAGTGCACGAGACCCACAAGTCGAAGAATGACAAGTAAAAAGGGTCGGTGCTAGTACGTGAATCACCAAGAAAGCACTCTGCTACCCAGACACAAAAGAAGGATAAGCAACCTGAGAAGGTTGTAGATTTGGAGGCTCCAACTCCTGTGCCTACAACTATAAGGTCAACTAGGCCAAAGCCTACACTAGTGCGTGAGACTCACAGGCCGAAGAAAGACAAGTAGAAAAGGTCGGTGCCAGTACGCAAATCACCTAGAAAGCACTCTACTACCCAGACATAGAAGAAGGACAAGCAACCTGAAAAGGTTGTAGATTTGGAGGTTAAAGAGGGTACTGAAGATATAGATGTTGAGAGCGTGGAGCCAATCACCAAGTTGCTAGATTACATCCCTACGTGTAAAGGGAAGGCGAAGGTCACCAAGGACCCAGACGCAGAGAAATTTGTCATTCATACGCCCCTGCTTTCGAAAAAGATAATCTTCGAAGGTTCGCACTTGCCACAGGTTCCCCTTTTAAAGATGGAGGATTGGGACTTGGATGACCATGACTTGGTGAAGCAGGCAGCCACGTAGAGTGCAACTGAAGAAGCAGTTGTGCAAGTGGAGCTACAGGATCCTCACATCAAGATCACCATGCTAGCCAAGTGACTCGAGGGTGAGTCACGACCTTTGTGTTGGGGGTCTGTTGGGATGGGGTACCCTGGGTCAGTTTTGGGGAAAAATCCCAAGTGTTGATGTAAAAAGATGTAAATTCTCGACAATTTGTGGATGCAGAGCATGGAGTTAGTTAAGAGTCAAAAAGGGTTTTTACCCTTAGTCATTCAAACTTGAGTCAGTTTTTGAGGATCCACCCATGGTCTGCAGACCATGGGATTGTATAAATAAGTGTGTCTTAGTGATTCTAAGGCAGATAGGGAGAGATAGAAGTCTTTTGTCTATGGATATGATGGAAGGAGTCTAGAGGGTTAGTGTAGGAAAGTAAGAGGAAAGGCTTTTCAACTGAGTGTGTAGAGGCCTAGAGTATTGGCCACAGCTAAGTGTGCAGACCCCTACAGTTGAGTGCACAAGGAAGTATTGAGTCTGTAAACCTATACTAAAGATCAATAAAGAAGACTGTTGCAGAAATTATTATATCTTATCTCTCTACTTCTCTTATGTACGATTATGGTATATTCTATGATAAAATGATGTATTTATAAAATAATGATGTATTGATGCACGAATCTACTTGATTCATCTTATTATTTGACCACAATTAATGTTAAGTAGTTATGTTAAGATCATAACAATTTCTATTAAAGTTATCAAACACTTAGGTAGATATGAGTAAATATTGATCTAAGGGCAATCTATGGTGCATGTAAGTAGCTAATTTTTCCTGTTCAGGGTCTGCAAAAGTGGGTCCTAGACCTTTGAGGAGGTCTAGAGGCCGATTGAGGGTAGTTACAATGTGTTGGTCAGATAAATCATTCTTACAGATAAGAACAATCTCCCTAGTATCAACAGAGATCTAGCAATAACAAGGACAAGCAAATCTACCTTTCTCTAAACATATTCTGACTCATTAATAAAAACTAAAGAGGTGTTTTAAACTCTACCTTAAGTCCAATGCTAGTTTGTGGTAGTTATGCTCCAACAACTCCGAAAGAATTTCCTTTTAAGAACCTGCAATCACAAATATTCACACATCAAATAACACCTGCATAGCTAATATAATAAATCATGTTCATCATGGTGATCAAGGAATCCATGAAATAAACAATAAAACACAGCTTATTGAGAAAAATAAATTTGATTGTATTAACTTTGAAAAAGAAGAAATTTACAACCTTTGGTGCCTTGATGCTATACAAGATCTTCCCAGGGTCCAAACAGAAATCTCCTCTACTTTGACAAGCCTCACTCTCTTCCAAATGAGATCAAAATGTATGTAATCTCTCCTCTCAAAAGCTCAATTAGGAAGACTAAGTTCCAGCAACATTTACCCTAAAAAATATTCAGCTTTCAACCTCTCAAATAACCAGCCCAATGCTTCATTTTATAGTACAAATGAAGGAGGTTACAGGTCCACCATTGAAGGGATAGAATCCTCCTTCAAAGGGATAAGCTCCTCACATAAAGGGGTTAGCTCCTTAAGGTATGGGATGCATGAACCCTCAAGGAGTGAACTTTCCACCTCAAGATTCTCTCTAGAAGCTTCCAGAAATGACTCAAAGTGAGTTTTTAAGATTGTACTTGCACCTTTTTAACTTTTACAGGGGTCCGCACCCATAACACAAATAAAAAGTGGTTAGGTGCGTAGGGGACCTGACCAATAGGTGTGGGACCACAGGTAATTCTTAGAGAAAGTGCGGAACTAGAGTTTTAGATATTTTTAAGGTCTTTATCTTATTTTCAAGGCTTGATATGAAGAACTGAGGTTTAAGACTTGCAAAGGAGGAAGGTACGAGTGGTGATAGACTCCCACTAATTGCAGAATGTCAAGGTGACAATTTTTGTGCAACATATTGCCCCCTAAAGTGGGAAGTCTGTAATAGATGAGGATGGTTTTTGTCATCTAAGAAGAGTGAAGTAATTTATCATTTCAAGGATATTCTGGTGGACAGCCTGGTCGGAACCTATAAAAAAATTCAATGAAATATATATATAATATAATATATATATATATATATATATATGAACATATCATTGCTGAGGTAGGAATTCCCATACTCTAATCAAAACTAACTAGAAAACTATCTAAACTTCTTTAATACAGGAATGATTTTTTAATACATCACAAGTATAGACATATGTAGACATAGTATGGGTGTAGCCATCTATTTATGAATAGTCCATTGTATAATGAACAACAAAATTCCTCGCAACCTGTATGGTGGAAACTAGATCCAAGGTCTTGATTTCTGCTTCTTGAAATAGTACGATTCTATCCATGTGAATGAATGTGTCGAAGTCGAACATGGTAGAAGCCACTTGATTACCAGTCAATGATTTGAACTGTTAACAAGTGTGAGAGAAACCACCAGTAATGTCAATAGCCCTCAAAGTACTCAATACAATCCATGAAATGTGAATAAATGAGTCGATGTTGAACACATCACAGAATCCTTTGATCGAAGGTCAATGATTCAACTTGTCATCAAAGGCGAGAAACCTGCCATTGAGGCATGCATATTCCAAGGTACTGACGATTTCTAGATCATCTTTCTAGATAATGAGTTGGATTCGATAGAAAGTGATCTGTCATAGGTAAGCCCACAACACGAAATCGTAGATCAAGTTTTGAAGAAATATATTTGGCAAGGACTAACTCAGGGATGGTCAAGATGGATGACAGATATTTTGCAAATGAATGGTTTATTTTAACTAACCTCTTGAACACATAACGACACTGCAGATGGTTTGGTCACAATTGAACCAAAGCTAATACCCAAAAACTGGCTGAAGACTTTCAATATGGTGTTAGGCAAAGGATTTCCCAAGCCAGGTGAACAAAACGTGTCGTGTTCAAGAGTGGTTAATTGCTTTTCTAAACACAAAGTATAACAAACAGGTTCATTTTTCTCTCTTTTCCCCACCATTTCTGAAGTATCTTTATTTTTGACAAGCTTGAGGAGGATAACATTTGCTTGATTATAAGCTCATCCTTCGGATGAGTCCAACTTAGTTTAAAATTCAAACCCTAAGAAGGAGTGGTATGTTCTTGTTTAAAATTGAACAGGTCCTCTACTGTTAAATTTTAACGAGTCTGGTATAGGAAAAACTCAGTGTTTTCAATTTTAGGGAGTCAGAAGAAAAACTTAACAAAACTCCATGGTTGTCCTTTTTCGTAAATTTGTGTCCCCCAAGCCTGAAAAAGTATAAAATTATACTTGAGAGAAATGCTTGATCATTACGATCAAGGAGTACTTTTCATAATTAGTGGCCCTGATCTGAAAAAGTAAAAAAGTGATCAAAGACAAATCATTTTATTACCAATATCGAACTTGAAATGACAAAAGTCCAACAATGTTTTCATGTTTATATGGTCAGAAAAGAGCTCTAAGTGGACCATCTTTTTAATTTCATTTTAAAGTGTTTAAAAAGGAAAAGCTTGGCAATCTTTTCATATTTTACGAGTTAGAAAAGAGCTTAAAGAGGACTCGTCCTAGAGGAACGAGTGGTATAAAGGGTAGCAACTAGTTCCAGCAATGGTGGAACTGTTCACAACATGTAATGGTCAAGAGGCTAGCTAACAAAACCACTCATAATTGCGGTCCCTCAAGAAAGGAGAAACAAGCAAGGGAAAGCATATGATCAGCCAAAGAGATGGTGACGATGGAATGAAAACAACCAAAGCTCATCTAACAAAATGTAGCAGATAAAAATGGCAATCACGAGATGTAAAATGGGTATGGGTTCATTTTTTCACAAGCTTGAACCATAGAGAATTATGCTTGAATTCAGTTTCATGTTTATAGAAGCTTGAAATGAAAAACTCTTCTTGGATTCCGTTTCATGTTTACACAAGCTTGAAATGAAAAACTATGCTTGTTATAAGTTTGCATGCCCCTAGCTTAATGACGCAAATCGAGGTACATGCCCCCCAAGCTTCATTGCATTCAACTAGGTGGATCAAATGAAGGTTTACTTTCAAGTTCTTGAAAATACTCGACTTGAAAAAGGGAGTTGTTTCATTTTTTAAGGAGGTTGACACAAGAAAAGAACTATCCTCAAAACCCTTGTTTCATTTTTTTAAACGATCTTGACACAAGAAAAGGAACTATGCTCATGACTCCTTGTTTCATTTTTTAATGAGCTTGACACAAGACTAGGAACTATGCTTGTAACAGCCAGTTTCATTTTTTAACGAGGTTGAGATGGGAACAAACTATCCTCGTAGCATCCAGTTTCATTTTTTAATGAGGTTGAGACAGGAAAAGAACTATCCTCGCGACTGGTCAGGAATCAGAAAAAGACTGTATAACCAGACATGCAATTTCAAAGGGACTCATAGGCATCGCGCCATGAAATGAATCCACCTCAGAATCAGAAAGCACGATTTGAGGATCATCAAAAGCAAGAGTGTTTGATGAAATCATATGAATATTGGCAATTGAAGGTGATACGTTAGGAGGAGGGAAGGAAAAAGTTCCCAGCAAACCAGAATCTTTAATCAAACCTACTCCAACATCTTGGTAGGGGATAGTCATTTTACCGACATGCTGAACACTATTAGTAGAGGCTAGGTCGGATGAGAAATAACTCAGCTGGTCTATTATAACGATCTTTCCATTATGAGGAAACTTAACAAGCCTAAAGACTGATGAAACAATAGCATTCATAGCATACGACCAACTTCGACCCAAGAGAAGGTTGTAATATAGAGGGATATCAACCACTTCCACATATAGATTTATAGTTTGGCCTTCTACCCCTATAGGAAAATCTTCCAAAATACCAAAAGGATGGAACCCTCAGCCATCAAAAGCCTTTAGAATCATCGGGGACTGATTAAGTGTCAGAGAACCAAGTGATCTCCAACACTGGATCGACACAATACATGTAGAAGTGCCCTCATCAATCATAGTCCGAAAGCAAGGTTTGTTTTTGACTAACACTGGAATCTAGAAAGCCATTTGATGAGGGAGGTGAGGTGTACTATCCTCTAAATTGAATATTATAAGGTTTAAATCCTGAATATCGAAAGCTCCTATAGCAGACAATAGTAATTTACGCTGTGCTAGGCATGATTGCAGCACATCTAAAACTGACATTGCTGAAGGGGTAATGGCCAGGTCTTCAACAATGTTATAATCTTGAGTAGCTTGCGCAGCTGGTTTTCGAAATATACCTTTAGCAGGTAGTTTGGTTACTAAGTCTGGGTTGGATTTCTCGATATGAGGTGGATTAGAAACAAGAGGAGTTGAAGTTGATGGGTTTGAATTAGAAGATTTTGCTTCTTTACCATCAACAGGATTGTTACTACCATAATCTTGTGATCGTGTCGCAATCGTGACATGAGACACCATCATGGTGGGTTCTTCTGAGGTATTGGAGGAAGAAGCAACCACTTTACTATCTTGAGTAGGAGAAGGATCCTTCAAGACAGTAGGTGTTTGAGAACCTTTAACAAATTTTCAAAACTCTGCTCGATATGGGCACTCTTTAGTAAAATGATCCTCGTCGCAGATGAAACAAGGATAGCGAGGTTTTCATTTTTCGTCAACAGATTCATTTTTATGTGTTTTTTATTTTGAATTTTGATTATTTTTATTTTTCTCCTTCTCTTTACTACCGGATTTGGCCGCAGATGAATCTTCGCCATGGACATCAGCAGAAACTTCAACGAAAGAATTTCCTTTCAAGGAAGTAGGTAAAGTTGTTATAGGAGAAGATTTCTTTGAAGATTTCTTCTTGCTCTTAGAACTAATTAAACCAAGCATACCATCAGCAGCATGAGACCCTGAAGGAGTTGTAGTTTTCGGAAGATCAGGGGTTTTTTCGTGTAAAGTACTTGACTGCGTATAAACGAGGTCAAGGTACTGAGCCTGAGAAATTACTTGCTCTTCAGTAATAACTCCTGCCTTAGCTACATCCTCAGTGATTTTAGGTAATAATGATTTAACAAACCATTCTGATAAAATTTGATCCGGAATGAAAACTCTCACTAAACGCCTTCTACATCACCATTCGTCAATATGGTCAGAAATATATGTGGATGTAGATTGTTTTAATGAAGTTAATAATTCCATGCCATTGTTGTATCTGACAGGCAACTGAAAATGAGTTAAGAAAGAAGTAGCTAACTGACTAAAGTTATAAAGGAGCCTCGTGGTAACTGAATGTACCATTTGGCAGCAAGACCAATCAGAGTTCTTTGAAAAATATGTAAGCGAATTGAATCATCTATGATAGAATTAGATGCATGCCAGAGGTGATAAGTCATCACATGATTCGACAGATCCTCTCCTGACTTACCCTCAGACTTCGGGATATCATTGGGCAACTTATTAGGCATTGGCAGCCAATTTGGAAGATAATAAATCGGATCATTCGTAAGGCGCAATAAATCAGGTAAATCCAAAGTTGCAATAAATGGTAACTGATGGTTAGGTTCACAAAAACCTTTTGTAATGAGACCAGCTCCAGGAGGAGGATACCCAGGATAACTTGGAATCAGATTTGCATTAGGAATGTTAGAACCTCCCGGGAAACCAGGATTAACCAGACCAAACTGGGGTTGTTGAGGCTGTTGATAAGTATAGCCAGGGTACGATTGATACTGATAAACTGGATTTTGTATAGTAGGACTGGATTGATACTATCCCTGGTATGGTTGACTCGTGGCAATTGTACTTGGACCGGTTTGTCCTGCAGGCATCTGGACCGAAGTCTGAACTGTAGGTCCTGACTGGGGTACAAAGACTTGAGGAGTGGAAACTGATGCAGGGATACTAGAAATCGGAGCTACTAATACTCTAGAAGTAGGTGGGGTACTTTCAACAGAAGCTGCAGTAGTTGCAGCAACAGTTTGAGGCGGAGTTCGAGGTGAACTAGGCCTAGACTGATGAACTACACTAGGTGTAGAGGTTTGAACCATAGATTGGATAGGTTACTGGGTTAGACCAGAAACGAGGTTTGAACCATAGATTGGATAGGTTACTGGGTTAGACCAGAAACCAAAGGTTGTCTAGCTTGATTAGATAACTGCACATTAGATTGCAAAGTCTATTGAGTTTGAGATGGATCCAACACCATATTCATTATGGAACCCATAAAAGGTTGTATATAAGGAGAACCATAACCTGGTTGAACATACGGTTGATAATTAGGATGTACATTTCCAATTCCTTGTAAAAATGACGGACTAGAAGGCGGTTGGAAATATTGAGTTAGGTATTGACCTTGAGGTTGATAACCTTGAGGCATGTACTGAATATGGGATTGAAAAGCATCCTGAGGAATATGGGGTTGACCTTGGGGTATGTACTATCCTGAAAGTTGATAACCTTGAGGTAGCCCTCCAAGCGGAAACTAACTACCTTGGGGTTGTCCCCCAGGTGATAGCTGACTACCTTGAGGTTGCCCCCCAAGTGGTAACTGACTACCTTGCCCCCAGGCAGTAACTGACTACCTTGCCCCCCAGGCAGTAACTGACTACCTTTAGGTTGCGGATTTGGAATACTACCAGACATCATAAAAATCTGCTCTGCATTCAACATTTTAGTTCCATTATTACTAGGTGATAACTGATATTCGGTTGGTTGAGGAGTTGCTCCTTAAAAAGTACTAGAAAGTGACTGGTACCCCAAAGGAACAGTAGGACCGCCATATACAAATGTTTCTGGTGATTGGGAAAACATAGATGACTGTCCCGACATGATGGATAAAGAATAATAATCTCTGGGTGTATGATGAAAGTAATCACACGCAAACAAAGAAAATTTCAATAAAAGCACCTAAAGTCTCTAAAGAAACAAACAACTAAATCACACCTAAAAAATCTAAGAGTTGAAACCACACACAAACAGAAACTTTCCATACTCAAAACACTAGTTGTTGATGAAATCCAACGTTGTAGAATTCAATACAGAAAAGGCAATTGGAACAGTTACCCGGGCAACCTTCTTAATGAAACAGACTGGAATAAGTTTCTTCACGTAACCATCTCGAGTGAAGAGAACTCCCCAGAGGGTCCAACTGAGTCTAGTCGAAGTCTGCTCCAAGTACAGTGAGATCCATCCTTCATTGTCACCTTAGGAAAGAATCTTAAGATTATGGTCACTAAGGTTACCAACAACAACAAATACAACTGGGGGAGCAGTCTACGATCCGATCTACACGCAAGGGTAGAGCAACTAAGCTCAATCCCCTTGAAGGCTCCTCGACATGATCAAACCAAGGTTTACCAACAAGTGACCCTAGGCTCCTTGACAATGGTTAATCCAAGGTTTACCATTTTTAATACGTGCAAATCTTCTATCTTTCCTAATGAGACAGACCTGATTATCTCAAAGGTTCGGACATGATCTCGTGATTGACTCCTTTAAGAGGAGCTTCCCATATTATATCAATTACAATTGGATTTATTTCCTACCACAAGATATAGCTACTTGTTTGTTTTAACTATCTTGGAGAGTTAATTACTACCTACTCCAAGATACTAGCCTAAGCTATATTGGTGATAAGAGCCCCAGAAATAAAACTGAGAGGAGGGCCAAATCGAGCCGATCGAGCTGTAGTATGAAGCAGAGACTTTGGGGCAATGTGCTCGAGACAGGAATCAACGGCTGGAGACCGCTCATGCATGTCCCGAAGCCCAGGAGGTCTGTCGAGGACCGAACGGGGCCCGGACGAACGCGTTCCAGTTCCTCTCCCTTATGGTCGAGCGATAAATCCTCACCATATGAATAGTGAGCGACCCCTAAATAATATAGGGCCCAGAAAGCACATAATTCTTTCAAACCAAGCAAACTTGCAAATTCACTCAAATTCACTGATAGACGTCTCTATGCGCATATAATGCAAGTACCACAATGATGGTCAAAACTCTCTCTAATTCACCATTCGAGGTAGTATCTTCTTGCTTTAGTGTCTCTTTGGTCTTTCGTCGCTCCGGTTCTTCCTTCCCTCAATCCCCTTCCCTTCCCTTCCTTTCCTCTCAAGCCCCCTCCCCTAATCAACTCATAAGCCAGTATGAAGCTAAGCACGTATTAAGCCAAGCCCAGATTCATTAGCATGAACCAATCCTCATCTACCCGGACCTGAACAGATTGGCGACCA